>JAYKAV010003343.1:974166-986644 GCA_035582835.1 Phoebastria nigripes
CCCCCCCCCCCCCAAGTACGTTAGAAATATTTACAAAATAATACTCAATTCTTACAAAATAATGAATATGAGAATTATTCAACTGATATATCCTGAACTGTCAATAGTACAGCAATTATTCAGCCCTTGCTGTTTTAGTGTATCAGCACAATGAAGGTTTATGTTCTAGTAGGGTAGGAGGAACACATAACGGAGTACAATTTAATTCAGAGAAGTCTGCTGCCTTGCTGATGAAATCAACACTGTAAATCAGAATAAGCTTAAATGAGACAATTTTTACTAATTGTTGACAATAAAGGTCTCATGATGGGCAATACATGCATCTTGCAACAGGGCTGTATTAAAAGCAAACCCACATACCCTTTTTCAAACTGTAATTTACTCATAGGGAACTGAAACCTAAGCAGAACATACTACAACTTCAATTAAAACAGACTGCTTGAGATCCTGCTAAAATAGTTCTAAGCCAGCACTTTCACCAACCAAGTGTTCAGTACCAGTATTTTATCTGTCTACTACAGCCAAATGTTAGGTCTAACACCAGATATGTAGTATCTCATAGTGATCTTGTTCTGATATGAGGGTTTCATTTTGGTTCACTTCCAGCAGAAAATAACTGTGCCACTGCGCTAATAGCAATAATCTAATTCCTGTAACTTATCTCCATTCACCCTAGGCTCACAAACAGGATCACAGGAGACCAAAAGTCAGGTACAGAACCTATGGGTATATCGCTGCTGCAATCAGCAAGACTTTTCTCCTAATGTCTTGATTTCACACACCAACTTGTCGAGGCCGCTTCAGCGATGTGCTGCAGTTACAATATAAGCCTTATTAGTAGCTTTATTCCTTCATTCTTTTATACAGACTCATACAAAGGCAACAAGTTACAGGATAACCTACAGAAGGCTAAGGCTATCAAGAAGAGATAAACAAAACCTGTAGTTGCATAGAAATGTCCTGCTGTTCCAATTACAAATTAAAATAAATTGCATAGTTCTTTCCTAGGAAATTTAAACTCTTAATAAGATTATCTGTGATGAAAAAACCCCAGCAACCCACAAACAACAAAACCCTCTGGCTCTGGCTCTCAGTTCAACTTAAATGAATCCTACCCTCCCCCCCTTGTCTCCCACCCCCACCCCCCCAATCCATAAGTCTACAGAGTTTCTGGATTCTCAATATTTTACTCCTTTTAATCACTATTCAGAGTTTTCATCATAGAACCTGGATATCATTATGTATTTAGGACTAAGGGCCTCCATGTGTTTTTCTCCATAATCTCTTTGCTTTCCCTTACTGAGTGTTTGTCAAACAAAACTCATTAAACAAAGTACTCCTTTATTCTCTGGTAGATGGAACTAAGAGAGCGAACAAACAGCAGTAATGCACTTGCTGCAGAGAAGAGAAAAAAAACAACATTCCAAGAAATTTTGTTAATACATGCCAATGCAGTTTTATATGAGAAGGGATAGTTCCATTCAAGAGAAACTGCATTTTTCCAGGACATCTACAGTGAAGAAAACATCTCAGACCTCACATCCAGCAGTAAGTGCTACACAAACAGGAATGAAACATAACTGTATTTTTTATTACACTTGCGGTGCTTATACTTGAATTTATCATGCCTTTAATTTGGTTCATCCCATTAAATGTAATGTATGACTACCATTTGCAGTGGTTTGTGTTTATGTTTGCATGTTTGTATATGCTGCAATTTTAAAAAGGAAGCAATGAAAAAGGCTAACTCAAGATCCTAATTAGCTGTTCCAGAATATGCTTTTGAATGAGTTTTGAGCTATCCAGACATGTCAGTTCCTTCTGTAAAAGGAAGTTAAGCCATCTTTCCCATGGGCCCAATACAGCAAGCGATACGTATTTGCCAAAGCAACTCTTCACAGTCTGAACAAACTGAAGGGATTTGGAAATACGCAGGTCTTTGAAATAAGATTTTGAAAATGAGCAGCTGTTAACATTCTCACCTTAACTATAAGCATTTTTAATATATATATGCTGGACAGAGTTAGCACATCCTTGAACAATTACCTGAACTAAGTACAGTATATAAATTAGAGGATTACTTGTTACGTAATGCCAATAAAGACTGATAGAATACATACTGATCAAAACCTTGTTGTCTTACGTATAATGAATTGAGATAAGAGTACAATGCTGCAGATAAATTTTGTGTTCCACTTATTTCAACTTTATCCCCTATTATTATGGCTTTTCAAAAAAGTTCTAATGCTAAAGACCGATTTTAATATTATTGTTCATATTTAGATAGAACGTCTTAGCATAATCCAGACTGAGGACCGCCCTTTCTCTATCACACCGATAAAAAAAACAAAAACAAAAACAAAAAAAAGGCCAATTACACAGCCCCACTCAAAAGGCAGGACACCATTTCTAATCCTCGTCACAGAGGCTTCAAACCATTTTTCTTCATCTGCTATCCCAACAGTCCAGCTGATGTAACAGGAACAGTGCTGTCTTCCCAGGTGCACAGTTATCATACTGCCTAAACTGTTCTCAACTGTCAAATGAAATTTGACTCTTTATGCAAGAATAGCAGGGAGTTTTTTTAATGAATTTTTAAAACTGCCACTTCATGGCAAATTTGCAAACAATTTCAGACAGGTAAGTGACTGATTAAAAAAATGCACTTATACAACTGAGTTGTTCCATATCAGTGTTAAAACCAGTATTTTATTTTATAGACAAAAGCACATCATATTCACTCTTATGACTTGCTCAATACTGCTGGTCTGAGTCAAGGACTGAGAATCACTGACTGAAATTAAAATATTGGTTTAGAAAAGTCACATGTGACTTAATTGTGAAAATACTGTAAAAAAAAAAGTCAATCTTATTCTCCTTCAGAAACATGAAATTTCGTAAGTTATTAAACAAAAGAACAGACAATATTTAAATAACTGAAATAAAGGGTTACCTTTAACCATACTTTAAACAAAAGATAATATTATCAATGTTCATTGTTATAAAATAGTCAACAGGAGCTGACTACAGCCATCAGCACACTTAAAGAAGGTACTTGAAGAGCACAATGTATTTTCTACCACAGTGTTTTTCCACAATGACTTCTAATCTGCAAGTTTCTAATGTTCCATTTACAATATATATTTGTCTAGTAAGCCTGCAATCTGTATACCATTAGGGAAAACAACTCCAGTAAAATAAGTTTTGCTTGATGGCTTGCAATCATGTATGAAAGGGCAGCAGCTCCTTCTTACAAGCAATTCTAAAACACTGTCCATTTGCTGTCATTTATCTTCAAGTACCTTGTGTGTACAGCTGCTCAGCTGCTCTCATCTGCTGCAGGGTCATGTTCAGATATTCATTCAGATAGCTCTAATTTTAAATGCAAGCTTTTTTTGTTTGCTGATTTCTTTTTCTTTCCCCCTCACACTTCTCCCTCCCCTTCCTCCCTATTACACAGAGGGCTACAGCCTCGGCTACGAAGCTACCAACCAGTTACACTCATTTACAAGAGAGAAACAGGCAGACAAAAGGTGACAGCAGATAATCATCATGGCATCAGCAAGTCTGCAGTTTTTTGCTTTTATTCTGGCTTTGTTTGGTGTTTTTGGAGATATCGCAGCCACCTTGCTACCAAACTGGAAGGTCAATGCAGATGTTGGTTCAAATATCATAACAGCTATAACACAGATGCAAGGACTTTGGATGGACTGCACATGGTACAGCACTGGGATGTTTAGCTGTACCCTGAAATACTCTGTTCTCTCTCTCCCCATCTACATCCAGGCTGCACGGACCACCATGGTACTGTCTTGTATCCTATCAGCCTTTGGGATCTGCATCACTACAGTTGGAATGAAATGCACAAAGTTGGGAGGGGACACTGACAGCAAAAGTCACGCTTGTTTTGCTGGAGGAGTCTGCTTCATTCTTGCAGGAATCTTTGGATTAGTACCAACATCCTGGTACACGAGAGAAATTATTTCAAATTTTCTGGACCAGACTATTCCAGAGAGCAGTAAACATGAACCAGGAGGAGCAGTTTATACAGGATTCATTTCAGCAGGGTTTCTGCTTATTGCAGGTGTGATCTTCTGCACTTCCTGTTTTAAAAAGCAGCAAGGAGCATGGATTTACCCTCCAAAGCAGCACCATTTCCCACCCACAGAGGACAGCAACGCAGGTTACAACCTGAAGGACTATGTGTAAATACAGTTATTTCTATCCATTGAGGCTTTTTTGTGCTAAGTGTAGTTTGATTATCTCAAAGAATGTGTAACATAGCACTTAACTCTTCTTACATCTGGGTTGCAATTATGTTTAAGCAAGGTATTTCATTTATAGCGGCATCCGCAAAAAGAATGAAGTAGGAAACAATGCTTAAGTCTGCTACAACAGTACTTTTTTTTGTTGATTTTTCAAACCATTCTTTTTGACTTTCCAAGTAACATTTATTGAAGAAAAAGGAAGTATTTTAAAAAGTAACTGACAGTATAATTAATGTACTGATGGCTTGTAACAGCAAAGATGCTTAAAAACTAATTGCTTTCTATTTAGCAAATCAGGCTATCAATAACATATAATGTTTTACAGAGTATTTTACATTTTTATCTTTTTTTTTAATTATGATGCAAGGAAAAAAAAAAACCCAACCATTCTCTGTCCAAGAAGCCCAATTCAATGGTTTTTAAGTAACAGACACATCTGCCTTTCATTTTCAGTTCTAAATTGCCTTGGTAACTAGATTTTAAAAAACAAAACCAAACAAAAAACACACACACACAAAAAACCAAACCAAAACAAAAAACCACAACAAAAACCCATAGCCCCAAACCTTAGCTGCATTGTATATTCTGCATATCACGCTGAAGAATCAGCAGTACCATTCAGATGTTGCCAAAAATGGCTCTCCCGCCCCAAACTGCCACCTGCTGTGGGTTTCATTTATTATTGTTAAAGAAATGTCTACTGGGCATTCACCAATTGCTACTAATCTGTCACTACACAATGAATGTTAGATTTGAGGAACAATACAACAACAGAAGTGTAGCCATGACTATGAAAACACCTGCAAACTGTAACACACAGGACACAAACTAAATATCTATGTTCAGAAAAATCTGGCAGCGTTCTGGCTTACACTTCCTCAAAGTAGCTTTTAACAGCTCAAATAATACAGCTACCATTTATTGTCTTCTACGTTTCTGGCCTTCTAAAAGAACTTTGTAAGTCTTTTTAATTATTCCAGTAGGGTCTGTTTCAGGCCCACTCCCATGTATTCTATTACTGTAAAATGTTATATACAATGGTGATAGAGGCGGCTTCTTCTTCATTTAAATTTATTTTCTTAACCCCCTTATTTTGATTTATAATCTTATATCCTTTAACCTTTTCTCTCAACACACAGATTTTGTTTTGTATTGGTCATTGGCAGAGTATGTTCTATCTAAATGCTTCCCTAAACGAGAATCAAATTGATGTTAATTTGCTAGCACAGGTAAGGGAATGAAAAGGGTATATGATACAGGCCTTTAAATTTAGGACTATGATAATGCTGTACAAGTCTTTTAACAAAACCAACTGCTATTTATTTTGCATATTTATATACAACTTTCATGTCCCTATTATTAGCCCAAAATTCACTAAAACAGTATGGAGGGGCCTTAATATTATATGTATAGTTTGTAGAAAAAAGTAAGATCATCTGCTATAGCATTTGAGAAAGTGATATGTTTTATGCATCTAATATGTAAAGAGTCTTTATTCTAATATACATAGAATGGAATTATGTCTTGTTTGTATTACTACTGTTACGTAGCCATTTTGAGTTTCCTATGTATTCATCAAGGAGCTTGTTTCGTTCTATTCCTAATGCTAGTATCGGCAGTTATTCAGTACTGCAGAGACTTAACTATGAACAAAAAGCCAAATTTTCTTTGCTTAGACACAATGCTGTGCAGCACCATTCCATTCCATAAAACAAGAGTCTTTTACGTCTCAACATTCATAGGTATTGTTGAAATAACATCCATTCATTGAGCAAATGAGGTAAACAACTCATTCCCAAAAACATGCATCTCCACCTTTAGTGAGGGGTTTGACATGACACTAAGCTGTGATCATTGCTAGGTATGTGAATTAAAACTAACATTTGTAAAATAAGAACCAAAGGCGTTTTTACAGGAAGGCATAAGAAAAAGGTAATAATTGCATACTATGAGCAAAATGAATTATTCATCGGTTACATAAGCAGCAAATTTTTCTTCCTACAACTTTATACAGAAGTACCTGAACCTCTTTGTATACCTATGAAACAAAAATCAAGCACTGAGCCACTTCATTCACAATATGCTGCAAGAGTTTTCCAAGAAAACAAAGATTCAATCAGAAACAGTAATATTTAAAACCACAAGTCAGTCTACAGCTAAAAGAGCAGGGACAAAACAGAAGATCAATCTACAACAGGAGTTTGAAGGAAACAAAATATAGTGAGAACAGGCACCAGGTCTGTCTGAAAAAATTGTACTTTCTGCTTTTCCAATATTAGCAATACTTCTTTTAACTCAAAATATATTAAATAAAAATATGCTTGCCTTTAGTGGTACTGCCTTTTTTATTCAACAGAGCACCAAGTGACTGTAGGATTTGCTTATACCAAGACATTTGTCACAACTCTGAGTTACCTCTCTCTCAGTCAACTATGGCCTTTTCAGTACAGGAAAATGGGAATACCAGTTATAGCTTACCAATTCAGAGACACAGTCTGCACAAGACTTTTGACTACACTAGCTCTACTATGCCCTCAAATTGTATCGACCATTGAGAAACCACCACAGAATTGGAGTTTTGGCCCTACTGAACACTACTTCACATATTCAACAGTGAGATGACATCCTGAAATTATTTTTCATTCAGCTAGGAGACAGGAGGAAAAAAAACCAACCCAAAAACGCAAAGCATAAAATAAGATGTCTTAAGCATGGTCATTTTTCTTCACAACAGACTGCTGTCATGACTAATAATTTAACATGTTTTAACAGTTACTTGCTCAAAAAATACTAACAGAATTTTAAATCATCATCAGAATATGCCCAGATAGAGGCCTTAAAATTCATTGTGAGAAAAGAAAGAGAATGACCTTCCAAAAGTTCTCAAGAGATAAGCCTGAAGAGTAAAAAGACCAGGAGAGATAGACTGTGATAAGGGGGAAGGGAGATGTATTGATGAGCTGAACCAACCAGTTTAAGAGGAACTTTCAGAAGCTGCAAGTTGATTTCTGAAACAGAACAGTAGATTTCCACGTGCATTCAGGGGAAACAGACCCCACTTAGTGTCAGGCACACATTTTCACATTTTAAAAAAAAAAAAAAAAAAAAAAAAAAAAAAAAAAAAAAATAAAAAAATTTTAAAAAAAAAAAAAAAAAAAAAAGAGAGAGAGAGAGATACATTGTTGTCCAAAATTCAGTTCAATTTATTAATTCTTGATTCCTGTAATCATAATGGCTAATAATAAAAACCAGTGGCAGTAGATAAGAGGACAGTAAAAGGACAGCAAAGAGACTGCTCTCCTCTACTCAAGAGCAGATAGGAGGGAGAAAAGATTGCTACTTTTTTAAACAGGCAGTGGGATGTAGGTGACAAAGTGCTACAGCGAATAGGAGGGAGTTAAATATGCTAAAGATGAGTAGGGTGAAATGTAAAGATTATAGACATGATAAAATTAGAGATCTTTGACAAAGATGACAAATGAAAAGCTTTTATTTATCAGGGTCTTTCAAAAGACCCATCACATTTTCTAGGCACAATTCCCAAACTGTTTATAAATGCAAACTGTAAAACAGCAGGCTTTCCAAAGATGCTACAATCCTAGCAGACTATCCTGTCATTAAATCCTAATCTCCCTCTCCAGAAACACCCAAAGAAGTACGCTGATCTTGCAGATAGGCTTGAAGGTCAAAGCCAGGTTCTGAGGAACCAAAAAGAAAAGTGTCTTGTTGAAGCAAGTATGCTTCATTTACAGGAATATCACATCACTCCACTTCGTAGTATGGAGATGTTGAACTAGAGCACCCAACTGTCTTCCTTACTCAAAATCAGAAATATTGCTTGACTGACAAATTAACAAAAAAACCCAGAGAAATACATCAAAACTTACCTCTGGCTTTGGAACAAAGGCTTGACCTGGAATTACGAAACAGTTTTCAACAGTGCAGAGATGCTGAGACATGATGGACAGTCTGCTACGTTGCTTACCTCCTGGATTAGCTGTAAGCCTCTATTGAAGAATCAAAACACGTAAATCAGTGAAACTGAATTGACCAAGTGGTCAGTTACATTAAAGCTTGGTTTTCAGTGTAATCAAAGGCAAAGACAAATTTAAAAAAACAATTAATTGTTAAGAACTCATATCAAAGTTTATACCTAGTTCAACTAGAATTTTTTTCTCCAATGTAGCAGCATGTCACTAAGATACCATGCTAATTTACAACCTCAGTCCTGCAATCAAATGCACATGAAAAGGAGCTCCTTGAACTTCTGCAGAACTTAATGAATGTCAAAAGAATTTTCTATGGGCAAAAGAGAAAACTAAAACTATTCTGACTGCAGGATTCAAAACAAACGTAACACCAGCTGACAGTATTCTCACATCCTTTCCTTCCACTGTTTTTGTATCGTGTATAACAGTATAGTGTATAACAGTAAAAGCATTTAGTACTTAACACTCAATTCAGTAATTCTCTGATTTTCCCAAGAAATTTCTTACAAAGATTATCAAAAAAGTAGCCTGGACAGAGGTTTTCTATACTTTCATGACCTGGCAAGAAACACGTTCTGTGTGTTTTGCTAGCCCAAACAAGATTTAAACGTAAAAAAGCACCCAGTAAAACAAGTCTCAAATGGTAAAAGACATTACACTAACTATGCAGAAATAGAATTTTGAAGATTCCTGTTCTTACTTACCACTGCCCTAATAAAAAATAAAAGATGAAAACCAATTTGCATATCTGGTAACATCTGTACATCATGTAGCTTCAAATGAAAAGCCTACTCATGAAATGCTGCCATGCTTATTAAAACTATCCCTGAAAAATAAAATTAAACCTATTGCTGAAGTTTTAATTTTTTTTTTAAACAACTCTCCTGAAAGGCAGTTTAAGTATCAGCATAGAGCAAATAAAATACTTTTCAACGACTTTTCAGAAAGAAAGCTCAGTGATTCTTTTTGCCTACATCAGTGTTTAAAACTACCTTCATTATTGTTTCAGAGGAAACCTATTTAAAAAACGTATCCGCCATCATTATTATTCTCTGAAAAAACCCAGGCTGCAAAGTCTAACAATGCAATCAGATATGCACTTCTGTAATCTCTGCAGTGGAAATGAAACAGACCTAATGACAACGCTTGTAGTCCTTCCAATGCCAATTCAAACAAGCCAGTCTTTACTTCCCACAAAAACAATCTAACAAGTCTCAGGCAGTTAGTTCCTGCTTCTCAGCTACAGAAGGGATAACAACATCCACCTCTGGGCAGTAACATCTTAAACCACCTTCAACCACATCAGCAGGAACGTTCCTGTGTATGGCACTGCTCAAGGAACACAAAAATGCTGAGAATATACTCACAGAATAGAATCATAGAATAGTTTGGGTTGGAAGGGACCTTTAAAGGTCACCTAGTCCAACCCCCTGCCGTGGGCAGGGACATCTTCAACTGGATCAGGTTGCTCAGAGCCCTGTCCAACCTCACCTTGAATGTTTCCAGGGATGGGGCATCTACCACCTCTCTGGGCAATCTGTTGCAGTGTTTCACCACCCTCACTGTAAAACAATTCTTCCTTATATCTAGTCTAAATCTACCCTCTTTTAGTTTAAAGCCATTCCCCCTTGTCCTGTCACAACAGGCCCTGCTAAAAAGTTTGTCCCTATACTTCTGTAACCTGACCTATTTTTGTAGTTTTTTTGCCTCAGTTCTCAAAATTTTCTTTGTTCCTACTTTTAAAATATGGGTAGCATCTGAAACTGCACTAAGTAAACCATGCTGGACTTCAGCTAACTAGGTAACATTTTTGCATCCGCTATTAACATTTTAGCAAGGCATGAAGCAAAACAAAGATTCTGAAGCCTAACCTGGAATACAATCAAGGTCGTACTTGACATCTCTTCTATTGCTGCTTGCTCTCAACCACTCTCAATGACTACCTCAGGAACAACTATTTGTTTTGTTCTTCAGTAAACTATACCATACAACTGTGCTTTTCATAAACGTATATTAAAACCCCATTATCAATGAAACTGCAAAATCTGTCACAGGAATTAACCTACATGAAGAATTAGACTGGCAAAGCTGACCGTATAAAGGAATATTAAACACATTTTAGTACACAAGTCACTTTCTGCAAAACAACTTTTTTCTAGAACATAAGTATTTATATTTAACCTATATCAGTTACGAAAACATAACGGTAATTTTTCTTCTGTTTGCTGCTCAAAATTCTGAATTATTTTCCACTTTATCAGCACCTTTTGCCTAGTGTTCTAAATAGACGGCAGTGTTAGAAGAGCAGAATATTTAATCATTTTGTATCTAACATGCCTGTCTTCTACATATCTAACAGTTTAGCGCCCCACCTCCCAGCCTGCAGATCATGTTGGCATGAGCAGTTCAGGCAAACTACTCTCTCTGCCCAGTTTTACCCAAAATTAGAGACTGACAAAGATAATCTATTTAAACTGAAATATGTGTCATTTTAATGGAAGTGGGCCAGGAAGTACCTGGCCCAGGTGGCAGATTTGAGGTGAAGCACTGTGGAATTTGGGGCAAGGCAAAAATTCTTATCCACAAAGTAAGTAACAATTTTACAAATTTAAACTACAAAGAGACAAAATGATCTGCTCGACACTTAAAAGTGTCATTTTCACTGCTGTGGGTATCTGGCCTTATCATCCTTAATAGGCCTCAGAATTCAGTACATAACTACTGGTTCTCATCAACATTTTTAATCAATTTAACCAAATCATATCAGAACAGAGTGGTCTGTAGTACATAGACATAACTCATGCCAATGCCGCTGTGCTACAAGGAAACAGAAAAGCAGGAAACTACCACCAGCAAGAAAGGCATGGTATTTTCTACCTGTTATACTAGCAAAAATGAGCTTGACCACAAATAACACGGCATGTTGCTTTGTTTTCTTACTGTTAACATCAAGTTATCCTAATTGATTATAAAGCACATGGCTCCATTCCATGACAGCATCTTACCCTTCTGCTGAGCTTATGGCATATACACTGAGACTTTCTTTGATATTTAGGCTCTTCACTTAGAAACATCCAGTGAGGACATCAAACTTTTGAGTATAAGACATTCTGCTTTCAAGAATATAAATCCACAGATACATAAAATATCAATAGCAACTTATTTATTATCTGCATTACACTGTTCTCTATTTGCTGGTACTGAATATGCCTGTGTATGCCAAATTACAATGGTTAACTTAAGCAACTTCAGAGGGTCAGAAAAAAGACACAGATTTTGATTATCATCCTTTCTCCTAATAATAAAACAAAATAGTCTCTCTCAAACGATTTTTTCATTATGTCAAATCAATTATGGAAACGCAAACCAGAAACTATAAACAATTTTGTCTTCAGTGGAAGATCTGTCTTTAAATAGATGTAAGAACAAGAATCAAGAGATCCCAGAATGTAGACTCAACAACAGTTAACAGCTCATTGCATGACCTTGAACAACATATTCAATTTCCTCATGTTTCTAACTTCTCAGCATTCTAAGTACAAGGAACTTAAGAGTGCATGGTATTTTGCATCTCATTGAGCTATGCTGGGATCAGAAGGACTATAATCTGCATGTCACCAGTGACGTACGCAGCTGGTTACAGCTATATAAAGTACAGAGTGCATTTATGCTCTCAGTGCTCATCCAGTTTTTTCACTGCTGTCACAAAACTTTGCATCTTACCCATCATCACTTTGCATTTCACATCATAGTCCGTTAGCCATATTTTGCAACAAGGTCTAATCTCAAATGACATGAAGTCCTTTTAGAAAACAGATCTGGATTTTTTCATGCCTGAAACTACAGGAGCTCAGAATTGAATTAAGAAATCTAGTTTATTTCATAGTGAATGTTTGTCCCAGGTGTTCTCTAGAGCCATCTACTGGAAATACTTCAGTACTTGTCTTGAATCTGACAAGCACAATATGGCTTTCTATGACCCCAAAAAATGACAGCAGACATGCCACTTGCATATATAATTATTACTAATTTACAAACAAAAAAAAACACAGCAAAATTTTCCTATTAGAATTTTTACTTTGAAAGATTAAAATTAAAACAACACACACATTTAGGTTGCACACAGAAAACCAGATATTTATGAACACTGGAGTAAATAGATGGAAATTCAGTTTCTGAATGTCAATTCCTTTTTCTTTTTTTTTTTTTTTTTTTTTTTTT
>JAYKAV010003343.1:986658-1263530 GCA_035582835.1 Phoebastria nigripes
TACAAACAGGTTACAATGCTTTGCTTTCCGTTTTTTTTTTTCTTCTTTTTTTTTTTAAAGCAAGTGAGAAGCTGGTAAGAAGCCATACTGAGATGCTGGTAAAAAGCCATACTGCTTTCATAAATACGAAGCAAAAAGTCTTCCAGCCTCTATGTTATGATATGTTTCATGCAATGGCAACAGAAATAAACCGTTAAGTCTGAAAGCATTGTGGAGTAAGCCAACCTAACATCAACTGATCTAGAATTAACACTACTACATAGCAGATCAGTTTGGCCTTCTTTGAGAATCTATTGAGGCAAAGTAAAATCTCAATTTGCTCTTGGACTTGCTGTGACAGAACTCAAATGATGCCTTTTTACACACACAAGACTGGCAGCAATCCATTAATAATTCTGATATCAAGTCTCATTCAAAAAAGCCAAAGTCAGTTTCCATGGTCTTGACAGAACACTCCCTGTGTTTTAAGTGTTTAATCACAACTGGAAATAATGCTAACCTTCTATTTTTCCTTATTTCAAGGAAGCTGTCTTTTTTAAAAATTATTTTTAATTAAGAGGGCAAAGGAAATAACTATGAGTGTATTTCTCAAGATGATTGAAAGGTAAGGAAAAACAGACTGATGAAATGGTGCATGAATGACTGTGAGAGAAGAAAGATATTTGAAAACAGAAGACTGCTGTGGAATCTATTCATGTCGAAGAAATCAGACTTCAGAAAAGAACAGATTAAGTACCACAAGGAAATATATCCCTCCATAAGAAATTTAAAAGAAAAAAAAAATTACGTGCTGTGAAAGGATCAGAGCAGATGATTAACTCAACATTAAAATTCATAATTTACAGCCACACAAACTAAAATTGAACCAACTCTTTCCTCTCTTTTTAAAGCCAACTAAGATTGGTTTTGTACTTTTAAACAAAAGGTTGCACGTAAACAAATTTTTGTTCAATTTAGCATCTGTAAAATCTTGGGAAAACAGTAACATCTTACCTCTGCAACTTCCTTCTGAAAAGTCAATGTCATCTGCGTCCTGCCATAAATAAAAGGTCCATCCTTTCTGGAAACATTTTCAAGCCATTTGATGATTAGAGGAGTTGAAACACTGAAGGGCAGATTCCCAATGATACGTATATCTGGTGGCTCTGTTAACATTTGATGCAAGAAAAACAACTGTCAAAAAGTTTTGGATAAGATTTTGCCATGAAAGAACACGTAAGAAAGAAACATGCATATCAACCTAGACTTAAAAAATGAAAACAATTTTTATCATGCCACGCCAAAATTATGCCTTTCCATTTATACTTGTCTTACACTGACAAAACTGTTACTATTCTCAGTAATTAGATGGAAAAAAGTGGTTAGGTTTGGTTCCCATTTACATTTGAATAAATCAGTAGCTTTCAGCTGATTTTCAGCTGATCAGTAGATTTCAGCTGAGCTACTCCAGAATAGCAAAACCGTAACAACAGCAAAACTACAACAGTGTTTCCATGATTTTAAACTATGACTATAAGGTACAGAGTAAATAGCCACACTCATCCTTCTGTCCAACACGTTCCTCCCAGGGGCATTTTACTGAGTCTTCATAATCCCCAAAACCATCACCTAGCTCAAACTGGACAGAGCTCTCCTTCTGTATAGAGTCCTCTGAAATCAAAAGGTCTTAGAGGAAGTACAAGACTTAGCCATAAGAAGTGATATGTATTGTTCAATTATGTATCGTATCAGTATATATGTGTTGTACAACACAAAGCAGGCATTTCATTAGCAGGGATCCTTATGTCTAAGCAGGAGTGCAGTAGAAGCAGACAAAACAAAAGCAAGTGTGTTGTTTCTTAGATACTACAGCACTTAATAACATGAATAAGAGATGATAATATCAAAGTCAAGCCGGTTTTCTGGCACACTTCACTTATTATGCACGTTTTAGGCTGTGCTATTTCTAGCATATTTGTGATATTACACATATATCAGAGGCGGTTAAGTATCTTTCTGAAACCCACCAGCCTTTCAGATTTTCATATGGCAATAATACAGAAAAAGTATATCCTACCTCCAATTAGTTAGCTCCAAAGACAACAATGACTTGTACGTTCGAGAAAGATAAATTTTTAAAAACTGCACTACACCTTCACATATGCATTTGCTCATAGTTTTGTTTTGTGAAGCACTTAACTTTTGCTATGAGGCAAATACGGCATGGAATTTTTCAAGGTGAACATAATATGGCATGGTCTTTTATGTCCTAAGTCAGAAAGCAGTTTACTGTTCTTCAGGCACTGCAGACAGTGACTCTACCTTAAATAAAAAAATTTGGAAAAGGGGCCTGGGAGGTAATCTCTGATTTATCTAATAATACTACATGTTTTAAAAGGGAGGTGAAACTGAGCCCTACAAGAACCTCAGATTTGGAAAAAAAAACCCCAAATCGCTGATTCGATTCTACTTTTGCCAAAGATACCCAGCTGAAACCAAAGCAATGAGAAAACTAAATATTTGAGGACAAATTTCCTAGAAGTTTCAAAGCAAGTTACAGAAATTTCTTCAGTGGAACAACAAGAGTGGTGGCTTGTGGCTTCTTCAAAAAGAGGAAGAAACTGAGAAGTGAGTATACCATTTGATTTGCTTTTATACTTTCCAAGAGTCATTATTGTACAGTCAAACACCCTAAGGTTAGTAACTGCAAAGCTCCTCAACGTTGACTAAGGTGAATGTCACACAAATTCCACTGTTTTGTCTTAGAAGATGATTCTCTGTTTCCTTCTAGAAAGGAAGAAAGTTAGCTCGTCTTTCTCTTCTTACCTTCAAAATGTATCAGAAGAGAGTAACATCTGCACTGAGTAAACTCCAACTATATCACCACATTTAAGAATAACTCAGAAGCCTTAAAAATGAAATAAACCAAATCCAAATACTAACCATCTTCCCAGTTCTTTTTTAAGTGCTTTGGAAAAGCCTTGTCCATCTTATACGTCAGGATATCTCCATGAACAATGTGCACTTTTCCTGGAGCTGCTTCGGATAACATCTGTTTGCAAGCAAGCAAGCAGAATTCACGGTGAGTATTAACCAAACTGATTTCCAGTTTCAGCCACAGCAGGAATGAAACCATTGCTATGTATTTATCTTCAGTATACAAAAAAGCACAATAGCAGTTAAAACTGAGCACACTATTAGTAAGTATTTACTCTCAAAAAGCAAACACTAATGAAAAAAGTTTAATGCGTGATTCTGTAAATGCTTACTATTCACAGCTGTAGAATTCTTAGCAGTCTTTTCAGGTTTAAATTCCCTATTAAAAGTCTGTTCAACAAGGATAATTAACAAACCCCGGGGCCACTAACAGGACCCCACCTGATTTAAGTAATAATGCAAGCAGCAGGTTTTGAAAAGTTTTTAGATCCATTACCTATGGAAACAAGGCTCATGTTGTTTATTCTGTCTCCCCCGCAGCTGTAGGGCCTATTATCCAATTTTAGCCATATGTGATACAAGGCTGCAGAAATATTCAGTCATTTTTAATTTTTACATAAAAAAGGGGGAAAAGATTCTCTTAATACTCCCTGTAGTAGTCTGAACTCACACCATTAGAAACCAAGGAGTTCCCAAAAATGAGGGAGTAAGTACCAGTAGACAAAATTCTCAAAAATTTCTATCTTTTTAGACATTATAAAATCCACTCTGTCGTCAACTTCTCTATCCCACTTCTGCAGCTTATCTAGTATTTATTAAAGGCTGAAATGCAAGCTCAGAACCAGCTGTAGTTTGATGACCAATTCTTTCATTTCTGGTGTCAGTTTACACAATCAAAATTAGTTACGTTTTTTAGTGTTGTACTAATCTTTTCTCTTACAGTATGAAACTATACACAAACAGCACAATTCAAAAGCAAAGTCAACTTTTACAAAGATGACATTTGGGGATATTTATTGTTCCTAAGTCAGATAATGAAAAATGGCTTAAAGAACAATTTTGCTTTTGCACAGAAATCAAAATCCATAAACAGTTAAGTGCTAGTGGCTTAACTGCTGAAATAAACTGCTCACCATTGTTAGTTCCATTTTCAATCTGAATTGTGTTTACATGCTAAGGGGCACAAACAGCTTTTACAGGTCTCTGAGCCAAAGGAAAGTGCTGCTTTCTCATACTGTTCACAAAATGTTTGCATGAAATTCTTTTGAGTAAAAGGTTTTTTTACCATCAAAACAGCTAAATTTTGTGTAGAGTACTAAAAAAAAGCTTAACTAAAAACTAAGTGTTCCTACGTGTTTTAAGTGCAATTATTCCCAAATAGAAAAAATAAATCTAACCTCAACTCCAAATCACTTAACTGATTTTTCAGCATTACACCAGTAATTATATGGCATACAAATTCACTAATCTGCCATGATTTGCCAAATCTGTCTTTGAAGCTGTTATAAATGCTATAACAGGATGAAAGATAATGTAAGATCAATAAAGTTAGAAAATAGCATAAGAGGAATCAGACAGCTGCCTACACAATAATGGATTATTAACATTATGTTATAATGTTTTTTAATAATAGTTTTCATGTCAAGAGGAGTTTGGGGATTTTTCAGTATCACACTTAACATAATTGAGAACCGCATTTAATTTGTGAGCAGAAAATCACAGTTGTATATTTCTAATTTGAAATAAAGACTCAGAAACCCACTGAAACTTTCTCCATTTTAAGGCCAATGTGAGCAGCTAACACAGTTCCAGGAGCTGTTGTGCACCAAGCACACAAGCCAAGTGATTCTCCATCATACAGATCCTCTTGTTCTTCACACATAACCAAACGGGCACAAACAAAACATAAAGGGCATAATTTAAAAAATGAAATGGTGCTCCTGGAAGAATTCTGTATTCAATCGATTCTCTGGCTGAGAACGCCCTTTCTCTCCTCATAAATCTTTCCAGCCTAACAACTATTAGGGCATATGGCATAGGGAGGTTGTGATTCTTTAAGAGCGAGACAGAACTGACAGACTCTCAGCTTGTGTAAACTGTTACTCTGTACACATATGTTCTTCACTGTATTTCAGTTTTGCAGTAAAGAGGATCCCAACTTCAGTTCTGTGATAGAGACCACAGCCTGAAAAACAGTTCATGAAAAATGCTGTACGCTTTACATCAGTGATTTTACAAGCATCTGAAGAGACATTTTTAAGTAATAGTCCCCAATTGTTATTTTAATCTCTGACATTTTCTGTTATTCAAATCTCAACCCTTTTATAAGCATTTGGTTTTGATAGAGCTTTTCATGGGAAACCAGAAAAAAATAGGTATTACAACCCACATTATCACAAAAGAAAGATTCATTCTGTTATGTATCATCTTATTTGGAGGGAAAAAACCAATACCAAATTTAACACTAATGGATGCAATGTATTTCTTGTTCATTCACATCCACTGTTACTGAGTTATAGCATCTTTATATTCAATAACCACATTCAGACTTATTTATTTCTACTGTGAGGAGGTTGCTAATTAAAAATAATGACTAACGTTAATTCACTTGAATAGTAAAGATAATTACATACCAAAAGCTCATTATAGACCCTGAGAAGCATACTTTTATTCAGAGAAATCTGTTGTAGTGGCTGCATTTTGGAAGACAAGAAAAATCGTCTGAGTACTTAAAAAACTCTGTTAACTAAAGTAAGTATAATTTAATCTCAAATTCTCTCCAATCCCAAAACAGTTTTTAAAATCTAAAACAAAAATGCAGATTTGCCACCACTCAAGAAAAGCAAAAACAAAGTTCTCATACTTCGTAAGGTAAAGATGGCATACTGTAAATTATCAATGGCTAACCCTACAAAGACAGTTCCATGCATATTCAGGTTTAAGGATATGCACAGTTTCATTCATATCTTACATTATTATTGTCCTACAAAGAGACGGTAGCAGTTGTCAAGTGAACTACCTGTTTATTTTCACTGCTGATTTACTACAGAAGGCACAGTGCGATATAAGGAAAGCCCTTTGAATTGCTATGATTTGAGGTTGTAGAGGCACAAGAAAACAGTCAAACCTAAAGAGATTTTGGACTGTTTTTCTTGCTGGATTTATGCAGCCAAATTCCATAAACATGGAAACTTAATAGCAACACAAGTAGATGGTATTTGAAAAATGCCACAATGACTTGTGAACTTATACCAACTTCAAAAGAAAGGAACAAAAATTTAAGAGTGGTTTTTTTTGAAAATGTAAAATAAATGCTTGCTTTATTCTTCTGTATCTGGATGTTAATCCATATTGAACTATATTAACTGGAGATGTACATTCACAATTTTACAAGCTTTAAAGCATAATTATTAGGATTAAAATGAAAAATAAGACCAAAGGACATTACGTTCAGCCTTCAAACTACTATTTCACCTGCATGGATAGACCTTTAAAGCACCTGAAACATCTCAACCTGAAAAAAACAGGCAGGCCTCAGCCTTAATTCAGTTGCAGGATCAGGTCCTGAAGAGACAATGGGTATTTAAATGAAAAGGCATATGAGAAAGCAGGAGCAATTAATTGCTATACTGTGTATTTTCATCTTCAGGCAAATGATAGCTCTGATTTAAGCCAATGAAGCAAACCTATTTTCAATGCTGAGATCTCAACAAGACACTTGGAACCTTTCTATGTTCTTAAAATGTTCTTATTTAATGTTGTGGATATATTCATACAAACTATTCTCCAGATGGTACCTGCAATCCTGGAATAAATCGAGCATCTTTTTCAATTAAAAGGAGTTGTTCAACACCAGCAGTGAGAATGGATCTGGTAATTCCTCCTGGCCCAGGGCCCACTTCGCAAACATGGGCATTTTTCAGCTTGCCAGCTTGTCTCACTATCTTGTCTGCAAGACACAAAGAACATACTAAGCCTTTATTCTCCAAAAGATCCAGCTAAGATAAACTCATTATTGTTAAAGCACAAGTGTGCTTATCTCAGAACAGACACAAACAGTGACACATCCCAGTTAAATGATCACACGCCTGCACAGAATTCAGATTTGTTTCATACAAGATAGGCCCAACTGTTTAAAAAAGACTATTTTCAGTTTAATGTCTTTAATATACATTGTTGCTCATTACAGAATCAAATAAAAGGAGAATATTATTTCTCCTGTGTAAACTAGCAGTACTATTCTCCTCCTGCAATTAAGCACTTGTGTTCAATGTCCTGAAGTCTCGCTACTTATCCTTATAAAGGTATTTCACTACAGTACCTCTGTTTCAAGGAAATTTAAGAAGCAAAAAAGAGACACGGAAGATCTACCAAGATTACAATATGTATAGAGCAATTTTATGAGGGAGGAGCTGGAGTAAAGTGAGAGTTGGAATACAGGCAACTGGTAGTTATAGAAAGTGGGGCAGTTGAAAGATGAGGAAAAATACCTTTATGGAAGGATACAACATTGGAAGGCAAACATTGCAACAGATTGCCCAGAGAGGTGGTAGATGCCCCATCCCTGGAAACATTCAAGGTGAGGTTGGACAGGGCTCTGAGCAACCTGATCCAGTTGAAGATGTCCCTGCCCACAGCAGGGCGGTTGGACTAGATGACCTTTAAAGGTCCCTTCCAATCCAAACTGTTCTATGACTCTATGATTACAGCCAGGAAAGGAAACAGATTAAGGATTGAAAAAAAGGATTAAAAATGTAGCTAATGAAACAAAGAGATCCTTAGGAAGCACGGAGAGAGGGACGCTGAGAGAAATTATGCTGCTCACTCCACAACTTCTTAAGTATGCAATAAAAATAAGACATATCTGAAGACTTGCCTACTTGTAAGGTTTTCCTAAATGCATGCAGACATTTTTATTCCAGGGTAAGAGTCTAGTTATTCAGAAAGTGGAACTGAGTTTCATGTTCACATCCTAAATCTTTATCAACCTGAATCTTCAAATGTAATCAAATCATCAGTTACACGAAGCTGGCACTGCATTTATTACTGCAAAACCCAGCCACCACTAGAACAGTAAAGAAACTCACAACTGATTGAACAGTGCCAGCTTTGTCACCCATTGCTGACATGAATCTGGAGAAAACTGAATTGTTCAGAACAACGCAACTGGTTCAAAAAAGCTACAAAATTTCTGATAAACTGAGACAAATGACCTTCCTAACCACAGTATATAGTAAATTAAACTGCACAATGAGTTACAGTACTTTCTATGATACATAATAATCTGAAAAATATACTCATTTTTGAGTCAAACTTATAAACTATAATAGTAGCTGTACAGTAAAAGTACTACTAGGGCTTGGATTTTTGCATTTCAATCAATAACCCATATTTTATATACGAATATAGTTTCTACCTAAAAATTACTCTATAATTTATAAAGAAACACATTTTCTACAAATTTACAAGTAAAATCCATTTGTCTAAGCTAAAAATACTTTTAAAAGAAGTCTTTAAAGGTTTACCATTGGGCTGCCATTAGTTTGACAGATGTCATCATGCAAACATCATCTCCTCAGCTAGAATCTGGATTCTGAAGAGAACCAGGATACATGTTTTATAGTAGCTAAAAATATTACAATAAAATATTTAACCTGTCAATCGCAAATCCAGTAGAAAGTTCTGGGAAAGTTGTTTCTGTGCTTTAAGGCGAAAGAGTTTGATAATCTCTCCAACAGTTGGCAGGGGAGGCAGATGGAAAGCTGCCACCTTTCCTGGAACAGCCATAAGACAAAATGCTTGTTCCTTCCTCCTAGAGAGACATTGAAAAGATGATTCTAGTATATGCAATAAATTCTAATATACTTAATATTAAAAAAGCTACTAAGTTTACAAACCAAGACATGATTTACAAATCATTATGCAAGTGCTAGATTTTAAACGTCAGTGACGATTGTATGCAGTGCTTATGCATGTATTTGTGGGATTTGGGCAAGTCTTGTTTTGTAGCTTTGCCAAAACATGAGGTAAAACAAAACCTTCTCACAATTGTTCAGTGTCAATCTCTCATTACTTTAGAAAAGAATCATTAAGGATAATCTGCTTGAATTCATGGCATCATATAAAGACAGAAGATACTTAATTGAAGTGTCCCTGAAGAAGAATTTAAAGATTTTTTTATTGCTCATCACCTGCTTTTCTAAGCAGAGATAAAGACAGGAATCCCAAGTGTAAACCATGGCATTAGCTAATTTAAAAAAAAAAAATCCTTTTAACTTCCAGCGTGACAGGACAAAATGTTTCACCTCTCTCTGCTCACACCCACCAGCCCCAGCCTCACCATTACAGACCGCGGGGCCAACACGTTTCAGCAGCAAGCGCTCGCTGTTTGGTAGCGGGGCCCGCCACACAACGCTACTGCTTTCTGGGCTACAGCCCAACACGCAACGGACCGCTTGAGAAGAGGCCGCCTTCTGCTCCTTCGGTTTAGTGGCCTCATGACAGGGACTGACGAGGGAGAGGCCGTGAAGTGGCGAGACCAGCGGGCGGAAGGCGGAGGCCAGCGTTCAGCGCAGACGCCATTTGACAGCTGCTGACGGGCCGAGGGCAGCGCACGGCCCCCTATCACCAGCGGCGCTCGCACCGAAGGGAGCGTGGGCCACCCCCGCGACGGCAGCAGGGCAGCCCCCCCCTTGCAGGGGGCCCAGCCCTGCCCGGCGGCCCCTCCCGTAACGGCCCCGCCCGCAGCAGAGCAGGGGCTCGGGGAGGCCCCGCCCCGTGCCCCACCCATTGGCCGCTCGCACCACGCGCTCAAGATACGGCGCCGCCGCGCGCATGCGCGTAGGGCCGCCACCGGTTCCGCAGGCGCAGAGGCCGTCAGCGCGGCTGGGGAAGCCGGGGCGCGCAAGGTCCAGGGGAGAAGCGGAGGGGGGCGCCGCGCGAAGCCGGCGCACAGGCCGGGCCGGGGCGGAGGCGCCATGCGGCCGCACACACCTCTCCTCCCTCTGCTTTTGCGAAAAGGAAACCGCAGAGGAGCGCCCCCGCCGCGCCGCCGTTTCTTACGGTGTGGAGTGGGAGCTTACCCGGAAAAGGAAGTGCCTCTGCTCTGCCCTGGCGCGTCTCCGTAAAGGCGCATGCGCCTGTTCAGCGCCTTGGTTGGCTCTGTGTCCCGGGGAGGGAGGGCCACGCATGCGCCCCGGGGCGGGTTGGTGCCCACCCGCCGCTCCGCGTGCGCATGCGCGGTCGGCGGGTGGGGGCGGGGTTGCTGCCTCCCTGCGGTTCCGTGGGTTAACGGAGCGGCTCTGCCAGCTCGGGGCGGCCTCAGAGGCCCTACCGCGCACGCAGTATAAACTTTTCAGAAAGCTTTCGTTTGCCTGCTGCTCCCGTGGCTGCCATGGAGGGTTCCTGCTGCGTCCACGCAGGAGGCCCCGGAGCAAGGCCCCACTGGAGCTGTAGGCTCTGCTGGCAGGGATGGGCCGCAGTGGTGGGCCTGAAGTGGCAGTGGCTCTGGCTGTGCGTTACCACAGCAAAGATGATTCTAGGCAATAAAAAAACCTGTTGGCAGTCATCATTGTGGGTTTTAAAGCGTAGTTTATCCATTTCTGCGGTAACTCGATTTGTTTGATGCCCTTTCAGTTAGGTAGGACTGTTACCTGCAGGCTCCAGGAGCAGGCACATGGGTGTTGATGGTATGTTTTCAAAAGACATGGAAGTTGGCTGGGAATGCAGGTTCACAGATTTGCAGATGAGTGTGGAATTGAATTGGACTTCTACATTTACAATGGAGGTTTGGGGTTTTTTTTTAATTTGAGCCAACTACTAGGCCATTTTTCAGGTAGCCTGGAAGCTGCACAAATGTTTGGCTCTGCTCATTTCTGAGTATTTAGAGATTAATTTTAGAGTATGATCAGAACCTGTAGTTCTCTTCATTTCCTTTGAAAATAAGAATGCTTCTATGTTTCTGTATATCTAAGTTTTTCCAACTGGAGCCATACATCACACGTATCTTGATCTGACTGGGAAATTAGCATTGAAGAAACAGATTTAATAATGGTGTTCTTATGAGTAATTACATTATATAAACTGAGCAATTGTATGTTGCAACAGAATTTTAGCTACAGTATACTGTACCAACATATAAGTGCATGTGTTCATATATATGTGCATGTATATTTATGTATATATTCTTAAAACATTGTCCAGTTTTGCTCATCCTAAAATTCACTGGTAGCATCTGAAGCCATTTTGGCAGAGTATTTCTGCAATATCTTTTGTCACAGTGGATTAAGGATTAAGTTCTCCACAGCACTTTTGAACAATTGGTGGATTTTAAGGTTATTTTTCCATTTTGCCTTTATAATTCCGGGCTTGATGATTATTATGACAGTGCAAGTAAATGTTAAGCAGATGTTTCCAGAAAGCTAAACAGTTACTAAAAAGCCACAGATAATCAAGGATATTGTTAGGTAGATGTAAGAAGATGAAGACATTAAAGGATTTGCAAAAAGTAATTCCTCACTCAGGATAAATAAGGGGTGTAATTCTAAATAGCTTTGTGCATTAGACATAGCTTCTGCCATCAATAGCCTGTTCTAGTTAAATAATAACAGCAGATGCTTTAATGTATTTTAGTGTTGTCCTGTGAAGAATTAAGTGGAATAAGGTTGATACACAATATCTGCATCAATATTTTTGTACAGATGTGTGGGTTCAGTCGTGTTCTGAGATCAATCAAGTTTATCACAGTTGAAACCTATGCATGTGAGATAAATAACACATGTGTGAACATGACTGGAGTCAACAGGAAAGAGAATATAATGCGAAGGGGCCACATTTAAAGAAAAATGAAAATGGATCTAATTATGCAGTCATTAAAAACATAGGGAACTTTGTAATTAGTGTCAGTAAGAAAATGAGCTGGCCTAGGGTTTATTGTTGACATACAGTGGAATATTGGAATAAAATGTCATGGTCCTGATCTTATCTGAAATGCTGGAATTTTGAATTTGTGAGGTATAAATTTTTTGTCTTAATATATTGAATTATATAATTACATATATTTGAATTTAAAGTCATCATACATGAAACTTAAAATGTAAGCTCCACCTGTTGGTGAAAATGTGGGATTTCAAATGATATTTGTTACTTCGCCCAATTCCAAAACGGCTTTATGAGAAGATAATATAATGGTGATTTTTCTACTTAAAATCTGAAGAAATTTGAAGGAATGTGGACTGGGTTTTAGGAGGAGCCAAGTGTGAAAATAGCATAGGATGAATCAGCTTTATGACCAGCTGAAGCATCCAGGCTATTTAACTCTAAAGCAAAAAAGATGCCAGTTTAATAGTTTTTCTCAGTATGTTAAAAATTTTATGTTGGAGCATTGTTTTAATAATGCATTTCATACTTGACTGTCACTGAGGCTGAGCTTTTTCATCTCGCAACCTCAAGTCTACTCAGTATTTGTATACAAATATTGTTCTGTCATAGTTAAAGTACAAGCTCTTTCTTGATTAGATGCACATACAGAGGTTTCCAGGTATTTTGTGTGGCCATAACTCTTACTGTAGTAATAACAAGATACAATAGCTTTGTACTTAAGTACTTGAAAGAAATACGGCAATCTGTGCTAATAGGTCTACTTATAGAAAATTTTCGGTAGAAAAATCACTTGCTAAAATAATAATTCCAGTTTATAGTTGAAATGTTTTACAGACTCCTACAGTTGCTATAGGGTGGTAGTGTATGGGTTGGAGAGTCAAGATGGCCCCTAAAACTCATGAAGGGAAAGTGGATGAGTTAAGCCTTCATTCGTGACATCATCTGGTCATTTCTAGTAGATGTCTCCAACCAAGTCTTACATATTCTGCAAGAGGAAAAGTGAGCCTTCCCAGCTTTCATCTGTTCATTCTGCTTATTCCAGCCCTTTCATTCCTTTGCAAGTTATGTAGGGCCTGCAGGAAGAGCACTTCCTCTTCTGGTCCTAACAAAGTTCACAGAAGAAATGTGAGAAAAAGAAACTGGAAGGAATTTTTCCATTCCTGTGAATGCCTGACACCCACCCTGTGACTCTCCAGCCTCTTAATGGAAAATGCTTTCTCCCATGATGTGTTGGGAGTTGTCACTGGAAGATGTTTCTGATTACATACCTCAAAGTCTGCAAGAAGAAGAAGAAGAAGCTACTGGAAGATCTTCCACATTATTCTAGCTATCATGTCACATCTTGCTCTGCCATTGTTAAGAAGGTGGCCTAATGGCCTGCACACTGTATGTGAAAGGTTTGTTTTCCAGAGTTCACTGTCCAGAGGAGAACCTTGAGGAGTCATTGTGGTGCCACGGACAAGGCAGTGACCCGTAAGTGGGGAGATAAAGGTCTTGTTCCCAGCTGTCCAAGTGATCTGCTGTGTGATCATTGGGAGATACCGTGCATACCTCTGTACATTCACTGCCTTGTAGCTCTCTTACCTGCTTTGAAGGTAAGGTCTTTGGTGACAGGACTGACTTTCTGGTATTTGCATAACAACAAAGGGTTATGAGCACCGCGGTCAGGACAGTCCTTAAGTATGTAGGAAGCAGCTGGAATATGGAGAGCACTACCATAAACAGCAATAATAAAACTTTAATGATCCCTCAAGTTAGACTTCGGGCAACTACATTTTGATGCTGGAGCTCAGCCCAAGAATCTATTAAAGAAGTTTTTAGTCTATTTTCTTTCCTTCCTCCAGGGTGAGAGCAGTTGACAAATAAACAAAATAATACAGAATTTTGGAATGCTGGTGAAATACTTTATTTTGAGAATGGCAGGAATCCACCATCTGACTTATTTCATCATTCAATTGTGTCTTGACCTTAGAGACAGAGCCTGCTAATTTTGAAACCAATGAAACATTCAGCACGTTTCAGCACTATCAGAGATAGATGCCAGGGAAAGATAAACTGGGCATCTGAAGCAGCTCAGATTCAGGTCCTGAGATCAGCTGTGCAGAGACACCGTTATGGGGTCACTTGGAGTTCTTTTCTTGACTGCAGCTTCGGTTCAGGTTCACCTGCCAGCATTGCAAGGGTTGAAACCAAAGTTGCGGCTGCAATTATGAAAAAGCGTGTGCACCAGTGGAAAGTTCCCACAGTAATTGTGGAATCTCAGTGGCAATTTCAGTTTTTAAATTTACAGACTTGCTGCGCTCATTCATAGATACTAATTATTTACTGGTTCTGTGTTCAGGTTGTTACAACTTAAAAATAACCCCCTCTAAAAGGAAGTACAATATAACTGACCTAAAATGATTGTGTTGCTTGGGATTATTGTTACTAGTTTTATGTTACGGCATCATATTGTAGAAAACAGAGTTCACACCATGCTCTTGAAATGCCACACTTCATTCGAATTCTGAGACAGAAAAATCTATTTGACAATTACTTTACATCAACTTAAGGTAAATGAGATGACAAGTTGTAAATGGCCAGATTGCACTGAAAAATGATAAGGAAATGTAACACCCAAAAGAGGTTAGATACAGAAAATCTTTTATTTTCCACCCTGCTGGAAGTATTTTCATACCACAAGGCCTCTATTCTTCAGCTTGTTCTCAAGGACACTGTTTTCTATTGTTTGTTAAAATAAAATGTTTATTATTTCTACTGCACTACCTCATAAGGATCCTAAATAGAWTTTAGGAGCCCATTGCACCAGGCACTGTACAAACAACACAGTGACTGCCCTCCCTCAGGAAAACAACTGTGACCAGATAAAATGCTGAAGAAAATAAATTAGCAAATGGGAAAAAGTTTAGGTAAGATAACAGCAGAGAGATGTACATTTGCATAGTCACAGTAATTTTAGAAGCCACAGGCTGCAAAAAAGTACAAAACTGTCTTGAAACCTCTTCAGTATTAACTCTGTAGAGGATCTGTAAGATGGCTTCTTGCTCTTTGGTGGTGGAGGCAATGCATTTTAGAATACCTTTTTTGAACTAAACCTTCTGCTCAGTGCAATAGTTACATTCAGTGTGAAATAAAACAGAATATTACTACATCCATTTCTTCCCCTAGAGCAAAACAATCCGGTTATGGGGAAAACCTTCCTACTTTGGCAGTCTACCACTGTGGATTCATCAGGCCACAGTATGATCAAGAACAGTATTTTCCTTGTTACCACTTCAGTAATGTTGTGTAGCAAAAACTAAACGCTCAAGGAACAAAGACTTCCCGTTAACAGAAAATCTGGCAGAAATTTCTGTCCAGACTGCTGAGTTCTTTCCTAACATAACTCGGGAAGTACAAAGATCCGTGGCTTTCAGTATTGCCACAGCAGATGTCTAAAAATCATTATGTTTATTTTAAAACATTAGAATTTCTTTTAATGCTTGATTCTTCTGATGTGCCTTTTGATTTGTGAGACTTTTAATCTACTCGGGTCACATTGTCAAGCTCTAGCCATAGCCATCCATGCTAGAAAGTTTATTTTTAGCTGACAGTTTTGATTTCTACTTGGATCATACCATTCTAGGTGCTAGGGCATTTAGAAGGAATATAGTTAATGCAAAGTTTGGGGTAAAATCTTAGGAATGCCAGGAATTACGAGAATCAGGTCTACTCTCACGTTATCTGCTGGCCTCTGTAGAAATGGGGATTTTCACACTGCAAGTAGGACCCAAAAACACAAACCCAGGCTCAGCACTGCAAACCGCTGCACCATTATCACCCATTTATCATTGGGAATTTTACAGCATTGTGAAACATTGGTGTTTTAGTGAGCTTGGTCTTGTTCACTCAACACCCAAGTCTCCATCTTGGAGAATGTTCCCATGAGGGTTAATAGTTGTTTACGTCTTAATTAGGCTCTCTGGCAGAGTGTTTTCAAAACTGATGGTCCAGTTTAAAGCATTAAGTATCCCTAAGTTAAAGAAAAAAATTGAGAGTAAAAGCTTTCTCACTGCTTGCAACAGCTCCCACAAAGAATTTCATTAAAAGCACAGCATACCATACCAACTGAAATCCAGACTTTTATACTTGATTGTGTATCATGAAAAATGAATAGAAAATTACATGAACCTCTGAGAAGCACATGAGATTTGTACTATCACACAGGTAACAGTGTTCATCGCCACACTATGTCACCATCTATGCCTCCTGTGCAACAATGCGATTTATGGTCTTGTAAAACCCAGCCACAGACTGGGAGCAGCACAGAGCCTGTACGTTCCCCACGAGGGGAGGTCACAAAGCAGGCTCTATCCCTGGGTTTTCCTTTCCTGCTGCCACGTTTTCTGCGGAACAGTTTAAAAACATACGTTTACCTCATCTGGACTTACTGGACAATGTGTTGAGTTAGATGAGGTCCTCGAACTCCTCCTTATTCTGTGCTTGTCAGGCAAGTCAGTCGCTGCCTGATCCCTCAGAAATAAGCGGCACCCTGTTGTAAGTGCCTAATATCTGTGATGGGTTATTTATGCTCTCAGAAAAAAGTGATATTCAAAAAGAGTACAGAGAGGAAACCTTTTAGCTTCAGTTCTCTAGCTTCTGTCTTTCAACTACAGAGGTGGGAGAGGAGTCTGTGAGCTTGAGCACGGAAGGATTTCTGTCTTCAAAATGCTGGAAGGGGATTTATAGAATGCAGAAGGCAGAAACTTCGGGGCATGAGTATTTGGACCAAGCTTTCTGGCCACTGGGTGCCACTCTTGTTCCACGGCGAGTGAGCTGCACAGTCTTTAGCAAGGAACAAAA
Organism: Phoebastria nigripes; assembly: GCA_035582835.1. Taxonomy (NCBI): domain Eukaryota; kingdom Metazoa; phylum Chordata; class Aves; order Procellariiformes; family Diomedeidae; genus Phoebastria; species Phoebastria nigripes. Next base: position 1,003,297 of record JAYKAV010003343.1, read on the forward strand.
AGTTTACTGACTCCGCTGTATGTCCTTATGTCGAGTCAGGCTGCCAGAATACGAATGCCGTATATTCCGCCTAGCAGAACTAAAAAGCAGAAGGTCAATGATAGACGCTTACAGTAAACAAGAAAGGAAGATTTAGCAAGCAAAATCCAAGCTGCCAAACCTGGAGGTTCAGGTTTACATGAAAGGGTAGGTTGTTAATCACAGTTGTTCTGCTTTTTGGGAGCTCCTAAGTAGGCTAGGTCAGAATTTGTATTTTGCTAAGAAAAGGGTAAGAAGACTGATTCAAAAATCTATTTTAAAAAGAAAGCATTTCATTAACTGTTAGATTTTAAGTCAGCATTTTCCATCTAATGCAGCTGGTACAGGAGAACGTAAAGCCTCTGTTTGAACCTTGACTGACTTATATCATTAGGGTGCTGTAGCTACCACAGCATTCTGACCGTGCATTTCTGAGGTGACAAACAACCACCACTGCTGCAGTCATGAGTATGGGAGAGTAAAGCTAACAGGAATGATTTCTCTGTCCAGACTAAGGGAAGTGCTAAACTGAAATTAAAAATCATCAGCAAGAAATTGCTCCCCTAATCAACAGTGTGAGTTTTTTCTAAATATATTGTGCTTAGGCTTCACCTACCATAAATTGCTACAGTTCTGTTAAAGTCGTGGTGACTGTGCTGATTTCTAACAGGTGGGAATAGTTTTTAATTCTTTTATGTCTTGTTAGTTTGATTTGGTTTTAAACCAAAATATTCTAATGTCTTTGAAAATACAACAGCGATCTGCTCACTTCCAGATATATTCTGTCATATTATGATCTGAAAATGGAGGTAGATGGGGGATAAACTGATTACTTTCTGGCTCTTCACTTGCGAAACTCTTGTTTGAAGTTAATTTGGAGCCGTGGCTCTGCTCAAACTGCTAATGAATGTGTCTGTTTAGCCCTGTGTATTAAATAGACACTATTCAATGTTGTATTCAATGCTTAGAATGGATTTTTTTTATTGTAGTTACACCCAGGGGCCCCCAACAGAACTCCAGCATGTCAGAAATTGTACTAACACAGCAGAAGATACGACCTCTGTCAGGAAAACCTTGCCATGTGAGTCTGAAAGAATAGGGAAAAGTAGATACTGACAGATGAAGAGAATAAGGAGGCACTGAGTTAGTACTGGTCAGCATGACAAGCTGTGGTCTCAGCAAGGCAGCATTTTTCCTGTAGCATCACAGAAGAAGGATCTGAAGGACACAATAAGGGAACTTTGTGGATGTTTACAGGGAGGGCAGAGGGGAGAAAACATCAAGGTGCTTCTTTGAAACATGGGCTGCTCTCATGAACCAGCTGGCCTCTCAACAATGAGTAAGTTTTCAGGAAGCAGACTCAGAAGTCTTTGTATAGGGGCAGGTGAACGTGAGGGTTTGTGGCATGTGTTGCAATATAAAAGGGGAAGCAGTGGAAGATGTAAAGAGAGGAGGGATCTGGCCAAAGCAAGAGGTAGATAGATTTGTGATGAAGGATGTGTGATTTTTGCTGGATACGACAAGTGGGACAAGGAAGCATTTATGAAGGCCAGAGAGAAGGTGGTTTCAGTATGCAAGGTATGAAGAGTTGAGAATTGGATGAGAATTTTAACTACATGCGTGAAAAAGTATCTTACAGATGTTGTGCAGAAAGATCTGGAAGACAAAGATTGGGAATGAGGCCCAGTTAGAGGTCCAAGGTGATAATGATAGTCTGATTATATGAGTAGATGGGAGCACAGTGGTAATATTGTTGACAGTGATCAGAAAAAGTATTGCTAGGAACGTGCAGGAAGAACATTTTAAGGCATTTTTTGTCCATACCGTGCCATCCCTGGCCTCATTCTGGGCACACAGGTACACACTGGAAGCTTTAGTTCTTGGCCCTTACTCAGCACATGCTAAGAGTGACGTGAGAAGATCAAGATCAGCAAGCACTTGCGAAAGACTCCCTATACTTGATAGCAGGAAGAATTTAGGAAAGTATTTGAAGGATAGGAGGAGTCTACTAGGTCTGAAGCTGTAAATGAGAAGGATAGGAAAGCTGGGATCTGGCTATGATCTAGAAGGACGGCTGAGTGTTAGAGAAGGAGATGAAGACTCTGAAGGTTTGTTGCTCTAAGTACCTTGGAAACTTTGTTTCTGTGTTAAATAAAAGGCCTTAAAACAGGAATTAAAGTCGGCAGGAATCCAAGGTGTGGCTCCACCTGGATAAGTAGCTCACTGACTTGTAGAGTCACACTACTGAACAAGAGATCATAAGAAGAGTGGAAATAGGGCATTGGGGGACTTTGGGGTGAAGATAAGTGGCTTATATTTGATGGGAGAGAAATAGAGACTTCCTTTGATTAAACCCACAGTAACTAGGCTGCAGAGGGTCTAAATACCTTATTAGATATTACTAAAACCTGCAGTCAATTATGTGACACTGTTGGAGAAAAAGTCCTTAGAGACTTGAGGAGCTCTCTATGCAAGGACTCAGTTCGCAAGGTGGTGTATCAAGATGTATGTCTGAATATCCATAGTAACAAAGTACCTCATTCGCAAGTTATCAAACCATTCCATCTAGCCCTAGCAGCAGGATGTGGAACAAGTACAGCTGATCTAGGGACTAGAAAGGCAGTTAATGTAACTCTTGGTTTTCAGGGATAACAGAGCTTGCCAATATCCTTTCATTAATTCAAGATTGTTTTTTCAATGGCTATTCCCAAGTCTCTCGCATTTCATCATTTCAAAGCATCAGATTGGGTCAAATTCAGCTGCTTGGTTTTTTAGTACCCATCTAGAAATCAATACAAAATGCAGATACTACAAGCTAAAACAATTGGGACTTTTCAAAGATGCTTAAATGAGCTATTTTCTGCAACTATTTCTTGATTGTCTTTGATAAACACCTCGCAAAGTGTTTTCTTACATTTAGGCAGTGATTCCATATAGTTAGAAAGGTGCTCAGCTGACCTGGTTATAAACACATCTGACAACTTCTTAACCAGTCATGTAGCTTCCTCTTTGAGACCGATGATAGGTTTGCTCTGAGGAGTCATTTAGGTCCTCTGCCAAGACACATATTTGAATTGTTAAAGTTAGTTTGGACAGCACAACCTTGAATTTAACACATCTTCCCTGTTTTCCAAAATTGCAGTAGATGATCATGGCCACATTTCCCTATTAAACAAATGACATTTTCAGCTTCCCGGCTCACCTTGGTATCTCAAATGAGACATGACAATTACTGACAATTTGGTGTTCTTTTTCACCAGAAAGCAAAATCCAATCAGCTTTTAGTAAATAACACTCAACACTGAATTACATTACTGTTGAGAATACTGTGTGGCATGTGTGTTCTTGGCAAAGGATCCAACTCCGTGCAACTTCTCCTTCAGATTGAGGATATATCAGATCATATTTTTACTTCTGGTCCCTGGTTTTTTTCTGCAGGTTCAATATTCGCTGGTGCTACCTTACGTATAATAATGGAAAGGGAGAAAAGTCCATAGATGGCCCTGAGGCTTGTTAAATTGCAAACAAGAAATACAGCAGTGTCCTTAAAGAATCACAGATTTGTTTAGGTTGGAAGGGAGCTCTTGAGATCATCTAGCCCTGTGTTTCAGTTTGTGCCCATTTCCTCTTGTCCCATCACTAGGAGCCACTGAGAAGAGTCTGGATGTCTTTTCTTCATTTTCTCCCATCAGGTACTTACACACACTGATAAGATCCCCCTGAGCCTTCTCTTCTCCAAGCTGAACAGTCTCAGCTCTCTCAGCCTGTCCTCTCATGAAAGATGCTCCAGTCCCGTAATTGTTTTTGTGGCCCTTTGCTGGACTCACTCTAGTAAGTCCACATCTTTCTTATACTGGATAGCCCAGCACTGGACCCAGCACTCCAGATGTGTCTCACCTGTACTGAGTAGAGGGGAAGGATCACCTCCCTCGACCTGCACTTCCTAATGCAGCCCGGGGTGCTGTTGCTATTGAATGATCACGTCTTACAGGGAATCAAGATCTGATGTTGGGAAGCCCCAATGCCTTCATTCTGTGCTATCCTCATCAGGACACCTACCTGTGGTACTGGGAATCCTGTATGGGATAAACTGGCATCTCACTTGCCAGTCATCCGTAGAGTGAACTGAACAACCTGGTCACCTCTCTTGGAATTTTGCCTGCCCCAGAAACACAGGTGGTTTTTCCAGTCAACCAGCAGAGACTGTTTTTCTGGGATACATCAGTATCCTCCAGTGATCCACCATTCTGGACATGATTTTCATTGTTTTGAAGTGATAAGAGGAAAGTATGGTTTCTTCTAGGCAGTTACACAAGTGTACAGAACTTGATTTATGACCCATAACAGAAATCAGTCTCCTAGGTCCCAGTTTCAAGCCTAAACCTACATGCAGCAGGGTCACAGCCATTTGCTGTCATCACCTTACCTGACTTAAGTATCAGTGTCTCTTTGGCCACATGGTAGCATCCACAGCTGCATCCCATAAACATGCCTTGGGCCTGTTACTCAGCTTTGGGAGTTCTGAGTTGTCTGCTACCTGTGTCCTTCCCATTGTAGTTCTAGAAGTTCTCCAGCAACCTTTGACATACAGCTACAGGTACTTAACATGAGGGAACCATAGACATTAGGTTTGTGACTTGTTCACAGTGAAATAAATTAAGGACCGCTTCTTTCTGCTAAGGTGCTCACCTCTCCTAAATCACTTCTGTTATCTACCATGATTCCCAGTGTATGTGGACAGAGAAAACTAGACCCAGCTCAGAAGAGGGGGCAGCCTAGAAGTTCGGGAGGAGTTGACAAACTTAAGAGCTCAAGATCTTAGGCTTTTGGCTCTTTTGGTTGTCTAAAGCCCGAGTTAAAATTCCTATCAGTTTTCTGCACATTATAGCATTTTCTCAGGACTAGAGACATTGCTGGAAGCAAAACTTTTCTTTGTATGGTGCCAGATAGAAAGCTATTGCAAAATCAATGATTCAACAGGGGAACATGCTTCTGGGTGAGCTGCACAAACTCCTGAGCTGCAGAGATGTTGTCCAGGATATGAGTCTGAAAAGAACATTTCCTGCCTAAATCATCATCAGTAGACACCTTCACTCACATTGCTACAGTCAGGGATGGCAGCTCCATGCCCTGTGCCACGCTCGATGCCAATCACACAGAGACAGCCCATACACGCCTGGGGCATTTATGGGTCTCACAGATCACTCTGAAACATCTGTAAAGGAGCTGCTGCCGCATTAGCATTCCCTCTCCTTGTGTGACATTACCTTGTGTGACATATCTGAGCCCAGTCCAACAGCTAGAATAAGAGTAGCTGCTGGGCCTCCACGTGCTTTACTGCCTCCTGCAGCTCCTGCTGCCCTGCCACCCATTCTGCCATGGACCGTGGCCTCACTGTCCGCGTTTGCCCCACTATGGGACTGGTCTTGCTATCTTCTGACCATGACAAGGGATTGCCAAAGCCATGTTGGTTTGAATCTCACAAGCTGGCTTAGTTTGCGTAAATCACAACAAATCCAGACACCAGACAGAAGCCGACACTAATGCTCCTTCAGAACAGCATGAGCAAGCCTTCCAGCTGTTCCTGGTTGAGGGCAAAACCATGCTTCACTGAACAATGGTCACTACAAATGCTGTGCCCCCTGTTAAGCTTCCTCTGCCCCTCCCTTTCCTTTGGCCTTTGGCTTCTTCCCAATTACAGTGTGCTGTTTCCCAACTCAGCGAAAGGCCTCATACCTTTGATACAGGTTAGTATTGAAAATACTAATCTATATATGTCACATATTTATGTCACATAGATGCCTGCATTGTATTGAAAGTCAATGTGATTTAGTCTGCTAACTCAATTCCTTTTGAAATGTTACCTTTGATAATCTCATGTATTTGATGAAAAATCCAGTTGTAAATATAATTTTGATTTGGTTGATGACCTAGACAAGTAAATGTTATGATTTTCAGCAGCTGTAGCATTGTTTAGAGACATTAGCAGATGTGGTTTTATAGCCATATACATCTGATCATCCTCTCYCAGCCTAAACACACATTGAAATCTCATTCTTGTCTATTTCAGAAAGCAAAGTATCCAGAGGAGAGCAGCTAGGAATGCAAATAAACTGGAAGGGCTTGAAAGCACCATCATGGACAATGTCCCCAGTTAAAGTAATTCTGCAAAATATGAAAGTTACTTGCAACTATTCCAGATTCATACCCTTTGTAAGAATGATCTGTGCTGTTTCCCACTCCTAAGGTCAAGGGATCTGCTCAATCTACCCTTGGTTTTTATTTTCACATTCTTCCAGACATCTGCATGGACAAATTATTCTGGTTAAAAAAATTGCATAGTTCACACTGTCAACATCGTCATTGTGCTTTGATATTAGGGTCTTCAACTCCTTTACTGAAGCAGCTACAGAAGACTGAGCTGACAAAGGTACCTTTTCTAGAGCTTCCAAACAGAGCTGTGCAAGGAGTAACTCTGTGCAGATAATTAAGGGATGCTTTTTGCAGAAAGATTTTTGCAATATAAAGTCGTTCTGTATTTAAATATCTTAGGTCATCTTTGKTTTTTAGTAGATTTTCACTTTAATTGTTCATCTTTTCCCTTCCCGTAGCACAATTTAATTGTGTGCTCCATCCTTTTAAAGTGACTGGGTGGAATTTTAAGTGGCAGCATACTAAAGAAGTAATTCAGCTGTGGAGCTGCTATCATTCTGATGGTTTGGGTTCAACCCTACATGAGAGCATTAATTAGCTTCAGTTCATGAAGCAAGCTCTCAATGACTGAATTTCTAGATTGATATTGTCTTTTAGAGTAGTTTTCATTCCTCTGCTTAATAGTATGTCCCAGCGCTTTGTGGTGTTGGCAGCTAGTGGAGTTGAACTTACACAGTAAGGTATGAATTTCTTTTTCCCCCCTCAAATTTATTTTATTGACAGGGAATTTTGAAAATTCATGGATCTGTTTTCTCCGATGAGCTTTGGATTTTTGTACACTAGTTAACACCAGTCAAAAGAAAGAGGATAAAATCAGCATAATAAAATGCCTTCTGTTCTGTTCCTCCCATCACAACTGCAAATGTTCATAAATGTTTTCTGATTTCTTCTGCGGGAGGTGAAGTGTACTAAATCCTTCCTCCCCTAGCATTAATTTAATAGAAAATATTAGTGAATGGAATGAGAAGGAATGAATTTACTCTTGTAAATAGTATTATTCCAGACACAGCTTTAATGCACCTTTAAGCAGGGCAATAACCAAATACCATTAGTTTGGATTACTATGGAGCCAATAACAGAGGTGATAAAGAGTAGGGATGAAGACTGCATATCTGGTTCTCTTAGAATTTATTTTAAGCTGTTAATGGAGGATAGACATGAGAAATAACCGGGTCCACCTTTGCAATCTTAGAAAATTCTCTAAGTACAAGCAAGGTGGCAGAAATCAGAAAGCAAACAAATGCAGTGTAGCCTCAAATGGTCATAAAGGGCATAAGTGCATCCCAGGAAACTGAAGCAGAATGTTATTTATTTACCTAGCTTTATTATTTGTTAKTGTATATTCTTTACATGAAATATTTAAAGAGGAGCTTTAATACACTTGAAAATTTTCTGGTCTGTCCTACATGAAAATGAAATCTTGGCTTTCCTGGCAGTGCATTGCTGTGCTGTGCAGTGTTTAGCTGGATCCTGTTACTATGTGAGGCAACAAGCATTTTCCTGTGCTCTTTGCTCAGAGTAGGATCAGATTTGAGTCCAGCATCAAAATCTGTACTCAGATATTTGGATAATATTGCTTAGTAGAAAACCCCAAATCTTGTTTATTTTCTGATACATATTTTTTTTTTGTTTTAAACCTCCTATTTTATTACAGAAATCACTTATTGTATGCTAGAGGACCTACTTTTCATGTAAATACTTTGTATCATACATACAATTCTAAGAGTGAGCAAGCATGTATCATGCTGCTCCTGGGAATCAAAATACTTTCAAACCATGCTGCCTAATAACAATATTAACCATTGCCACTAAAAAGAAAATAATTCAGTTCAGTTTTAGGTTCATTCAGAAAGCTCACAGATATTTTTAAGGGCCATGTCACATATATATAATACAATTTATGGGAGAGGAAGACTGCTGTAGCAGTTCAAGCGATAGTCTTGGTCCTGAAAGGCTGTGGTTTAATCCTTGTTCTGCCATTCCTTTGAGAGCTTGAGGCAAACCACTTACTTAGCATTTCTATGTCTCAGTTCCCCATCTAAAACTGGAAGTAATAAATTTTCCACCTGACAAGGATATTATGAGAAAACATACATTCAAAGCATTTTGAACCCCAAAGGGACCACTACACCTTTTACCCTTGATGCTTAAGTAGCAGCAGCCAATAATTTGAATGCAGTTACCCAGCTGCACCAGTAACTTCCACATAACTGAGCCTAACTTGTGTCTGGCTAGCATGGATCTTCCAGAGTAGCACCCGGGCTTGACTGGATGACAGCAAGAGATGATACAGTTTTTACCATTTCTAATGGGGCCTTCCAGTAGCTAATCACCTCCTCTGTTTAAAGTGAGTGCCTTATTTCCTATTTGATATTGTTCTTGTTATGCTTTGATAGGCTAGGTTAAAGAGCCTGCTAGTGCCTAGATTTTCTCCATGTGAAGGTACTTGTACGCTATTATARAGTCATCTCTTAATCTAATTTTTGATATGCTAAGCTGATTGAGCCCTTTAATTGCAAGGTATTTTCTGAAGTCCTTGAATATGTTTGTGGCTCTTTTCTCTACCCTAATTTCTTAACATCCTAAGATGTACAACAGAACAATTTGCAATATACCAGTATTAGTCTCATCCCTCCCATGTACAAAGGAACAATTATCTCTTTTGCTGCATTATTTTACTGAGTGCATGTGATGAGATGTTTGTCTAGTAAAGCCTCAATTTCTTCTTCAGCATCACTAATTTCCAAGGTCCAGCAGTATGCTCTGAGTTTGGCATGCCTTCCGTGCCCTGAGATGTGCAGCTTCTCAGTTGCGTGTGTTCAGACAGTTTTTGTTTGAGTGACTGCTCTGGAACATTGCCCACTTGTTAAAGCTTTTGAAGTATTCAGACCTTTTTTGGTAATATGGGCTATATAAGAGTTTAGAGTAAGATTATCTACCTTATATTTTGGTTGAAATTGGTTGGCAAATTAAGCAATATTTGCTGAGGAGTAGAGGGGCAGAAAAGGGACCCAGTAGACAGACAGACAGACACACATCATAATTGCATAAGTCTTATTTCTTTAGGGAACCACATTACAACCAGTTATTATGGCAAATGCAAATCTAAGAATTGAGATTGGTCTTACTTGGCTCCTCAGAAAAGGGGACAATCAATTTCATACCCCTATATAAGACAAGATTTATTTGGAGAGCAAAGCCAAGGAGATTCCCAGTTTCTTCACTAACCCTGTGAGAAAAGTCTCTTCTAATTTAGGAAAAACTTCCCTGTGGAGGCATTTGGTGTCTCACTTGAACAAAGCTCTCAAGATATTGACTGAGCCTTGAGGATGTGTCTAACCCCCTTGAAACAAAAACCCCATCTTACATGCTTTCAACTGAGCATAAGCACAAATGCTCTGCTGAAATGGAGCCTAGCGTAGTAACATTAATAATATAATATATATTATATATATGGATATAATTGTGTCCATCCCCAAAAAGGTGTCTCCCCACTTACAGGCTTCATTATTGATGGCTATCTACATGTATAGTAATAAGACAATCAGCATGTAGTAAAGCACTGGCTATTTCATTATAAACAAGTCAGACAATTTGAAGTGAATTAATTTTTTTCCTTTAAAGTTCAGTGTTGGATATTTGCAATATATCATTCTACACTGACATTGACTAACTGAGCCAAATTCTAATGTCCTCATTTTGGCAAAACTCCAGTTGATTTCATTGTCTGGACTCCAAAGGTCTGGTTCTGCAGAATGCTGAGCAGAAACAGGTTTTTTTTGTTTCACTAAAAGCTCTTTCAGCTCAGCGCCTCCCAGCATCAGACCATTTTTAAAGTGTTTTCAGGCTCCTTTATGAATGTACAATGTTGTAGAAGGATGATGTACTTGCTGTAATAGACATAGGGTGGCCAGCATTTGTGATTGTGCTTGATGTCTCTTACTATAGATACATCTTTGTAATGACGACCACAGCTTCCATTAAATAATAAAACAGTTGATGTACATTCCTGTCAGAGAAATTGTACTTGGGCATGTTTGTATTGCACAAGGTCCAGTTCAGTCAAATCTAGCTGTTCTCCACACGAGTTATATTTGAAGTAACTTCTGTGTTGACCAGTATCACAGCATACATTTGTTTGTTTCATCCTCAAACCTTTGATATTACATTCAAAGTTGTCCAACTGTGCCTCTTAACTATCTTCCTCTTGCCAGCATGGTAAGGAATCTAAAAAAGAGTGATCTTGAAGGGCTAACTCTGCATTGGTATGCATTCTGCATAGCCCTCTGAATTTCCATAGCAGCACACAAACTCAGAAAACTGCATGGATATTTTACTAATATTAATGAGCAAATGGTAGGCATTCTTCAATCTAAACATTTTTATCTTAATGTAATGTAATTGTATAGTAATGTATAATTAATGAGCGTGATGTGTTGCAGGTTGATTAGGTGCCTGTGACCTTTGGAATGCAAAGTTTGTCTTTCATTTTTTTAACCTTGATCAATTCCTGGAAACATGAGAATAAATACATTGTGCTTGTTACAGTAAGAGGGAATTGTGGACATCAGCTTCTGTGAGATCTAAAGCAGACAGGTTTCTGCAAATTTCCTGTGTGCATCCACACCACAACTACTGTGTGTTAATTTGGGCTTGTGCATGCTTCCTTATCTTTGCTCACAAAAAGTCCCACGTAGTTCAGTTTTTTGACAGTAATGATTTCCTTGAGGGTTTTTGCAGCCTTGGACAGCAGCAGGAGGAAAGATGTTGCTTTTGTGCAGAGAACCCCTGTCTCAAGCAAGGGCAAAGGCCTTTGCATGGGATGGGAGATTCAACGTTCAAGGCAGCGATGCTGGGGAATGGTCAGCAGTAGGCTGGAGACCAGGACTTCGGTCTCAGAGGACAGGCTTGTATCTGCCCTCACTCCTGCTTATTTGCCTATATCCACGGAATAAAATGTTCAGATCTGCATATTCATCATTTGGCCAAAATAAAAAAAGAGAAGAGCTCTCCCCAAACCCACATTTTTTGCTTAATAGAAGCTGTAAGACCACTGAAAACCAGGCCTTTTATTAAAGTGCATAAGTGCAATCTTATCTGTGTACCTTAAGGCGAGCGTGACTGTAAATTGTTTTTCATATTCAGAATTACTGTACCAGAGAAATGGTCTCTAGACAAGAATCAAGACAGTCCAGTAGTTTAATAGCTGAACAATACAGATCAGCCTTCAGGACCCAACCTTGAGCCTGACATCAGTCTTCTGTGCATGAGCTTCAAAGGAAACCATATTTAGTCCTCTAGGACAGTAAAAAGATTGTTTGAAGTTAGTAAAGCACATGTGTAAGTATTGGCAGGCTCAGGGCTTTTATCCTCAATGGATACAAATGTCTTACTATGTTAGAAGTCATTATGTTTAGAAATAATAGTTGCAAATATTTGAAGCAGATAGCCTTTGAAATATGCTGGTTTGAGTGGTTCATTATACTCTACAACTTTTGTTTGTTTCTATGTATTCTGAAAGGATATTAATATAACTTTTAAAGAGTTCAAGCCTTTTTGTCCTTTCTTGCTTTTGAAAGGAGAAAAAGTGTGTTTCCATGTCAACTAACACATTTGTTCACAAAATTTCAGACCATTGTGTAAATGAGAGGTTTTTTCACTGTAAGACATGATTTGTTGAAGGTCACGAAGACTCCTGTTAAATAGACTTAACTGGTTAGAGTTTTAAAATGCAAATCATCAGTCCACTCTCGTTCAAACATGTTCAGTAGCATGTAAGTAGACATTCCTGGAAAATGATGTTTTGTGGCTGCAGCTTTAATGAAATGGACACCTGATTTTATTCCACAGAAATGCAGTATTTCTCAGACAATTAAGTGATCCCACATGAGAAGTTGGAGTTGCTGCTGCAGAACAGATAACCTGACTGAGGTGAGAAAGCCTCAGCTCAGCTGGTTTCCAGCACTCGGAAGGTTTAGGCCAGGCAGTCCTTAGTAGAGTGCCCACCACCTTGTAAGTGGTCACCAAAGTGACTTCACGCCTGGTATTTGATTGCCTGAGGAGTGTCGGGAGAAGAGATGAAGGCCTAGGGACAATTCTCCCCTGCTGCACACAGTACTGCACCTTCCAGTCCATCGCCTGCTCGGCTGCTTTGACCGTCACGGGTTTGCATTCCTCATTGCTTTACTGACTATGCATGTTTCTATTCAGCTTTTGGTCTTCATAGGGCAAGCTGGGTGGAAGCATTGTCACATTTTTCTTTTCCTTTTCTCTCTTCCTGAAGAAATTCAGGTGATTTTCCCTCAAAAAAAAAGTAATTCACTGAAATTGTTGACCAGTTGAGATTATAAACCTACCATGTCATTTAGTTTATTACTTTTCCGTAGCAGCTGAGCTGCCTTTAAGGCAGTTCTTATAAAATCTCCTGTTAATCAGGAGTACTCAAACATATGAAAAGTTTGTCACTTTTTTGCAGTTAACAGTACTTCCTCTTAAYGATTTTATTATATCTAAAACCAGGAAGGAAGCAGGAGAGTCCTTATGATGATGATGATATGGTACACGCACCGTATGATGGACGTTTTGTTAGGAGTGGCAGTTCCTGTTTAATCTTTCAGTGTAAACTAAGGAGCAAACTTACTTAACTGATTTCTGCTACATGCATAACTTGGGGAGAGGGGGAGAGGGAGGAAGCCCAGAACATATAAACCCGTGTAYTTCAATTTACACTTACTAGTGAAAAAGCTTAACTTACCGTACCACAGCTTCAATCATTATAATACCACTCTCTTTATTGTAAGAGCCAAAGTAATTAATCTGTATATTTACAATCCTTGTCTATGATTAGTTTTCTGTCACAGGATGTGGTGAGTCTGTGCTGTTATGACTATATTTTATTTACTAATATTTTCCTACACAGTGCTGAACACTTCCTGCTGAAGAAGCTGAATGGACAAATCCATGAAGATATCTTTCATTTTCCCTGACAGTGAATGATGTTTCCCTATATAAACATAATAATAGAGTCATTACATATGCACTCACATTATCATAGCTGCTGTGTGCTCAGTGTTATTCAAAACAAGGCAGGAAGCCAAATCTTCCTAGTTCTCATTTTGATTTAAATTGTATTTGTAATAAAGGGATTTTCATTCAACCTAAATGCAGTTTCATCCTAGTCCAACAAACCTCCCCACTTCTTTTTTTTTATTATTATTATTTTTCCTTTATTCTAGGTCACTCAGTCCTGATACAAGTGAAATTCTCCTCTGGTGGTGATAACAGCAGTGCTACTCAATGAACTATAACAAGGGCTCTAAATGCATCTCCTGTAGCATACCACAGTGATTTGCAAAAGTGGGAATAAATCAAAGCAGTGAAGAGATGCCATGTTGAGCCAGAAGCTAAATGTTACATCTTGTTGCATGAGGCTAGGGGGAGAACAGATCCTGTTTTTCTGGCAGCACAATATCTTTGTGCTTGTTACCTCCGATCCAATCCCATTAAAACAATCATTCAGAATCTGCAGGAAATTGTCACCTCTTTCTTTCATGCAATGGCAGCTGGTATTGGTGCCTACACACATTTCTCATTTCCTTCAAGATTTTCAACACACGTAAAAAAAAGAAGCTTAATTTATATTAAAAAATGTGTCAGCTTACCCTSAGGCTCAGCATGGGCACCAGGGAAAAAAATAAAAGATAAATGCCTCTAGGTGAACTGGCAGAGGCTCTAATTCTCCACTCACTCCACTGCTACACAGTATGCACTGCATTAATCATTTCACATAGGCAGGCATTTAAAAAAACTTCAACAATTTTAAAACAAAGATGCATTGCCCTAAACTTAATAATAATACAACTGTATCTTGTAGAACAATCTCAGTTCACACATACTGTATTCCCTAATAGAAGAGGTATAAAATAATACTGGATTCTTCTGTGACATCATTTTTATTATTCTATTTCTTTTGTCTACACAGTTATGTCCCTTCTAGTGGGCATTTTTGTGTGTGTGTATAAGTATACACATATAATGTTGTCATTTGTCTTATTCGAGTGCCAACATACACAGGATGTTTTCTGCCTCCCATTTTTATTGTGTGGCTGGGTAAATGCGTTATGTGATCCTAGTGAACTCTGTTACACCTCAGTCCAACTCAAATATAGTTTTTCTTTAACTTTCTGTGCTGGGGAATAGGGAAATATTTTTCTCAATTTCCTAGATTATGTGAATGTTACAACATTCCCGTATTTTTTATTTTGTTTCTCCCTCATTCCAGAATTATCCTGTGCTCCACGTGCTTAACAGTGCTGAAGTCACAAAGCTAAGTACAAATAATACTTGAAGGTGGAAGACAACATCAGGTCTAGGAAGGTGGCAATGATACACTCGGACGTCAAAGATGAGCAGTACAAAGCTGTGAGGGAAGGACTGCTTTAGGGGATAGGACCTATAGCCATGGCAGCTCTAGTGCCAGTGAGAGCTACGAGAAGATGAGTAAAGATTTGGGTTGCATGAAGGCCGTTGTTTCATTGCTTTGATGTACAAGGTGCTGCAAGGCTAGCTGACCTAACCAGCTGGAGACAGTCCTCTCTTGGAGAAAGCATCAGCAGTTGTACAGGTGGCATGCATAGCTTTACGTTAGTCCCAGCATGTTAGAGGATGTGGCTCCAGGGAACATTCCACGGGCCCTGGATGGGTTGTTTGAAACACTTGTCAGACAACAGCGTTTCCAGCAGCTCTGCAGCTGGCCTCAGTTGTATTTCAGGACTCCCAGCAGCTGCCTGAGAAGGTTTGCAGAGGTGAAAAGGTGACTTACTGTTTTGTACCTACCTCTAAGTGCTATGTGAGTATAGCAGAGAACATATAACTAGTCTGAATAACGTAGTCTGTGACCTATGAGGAAAGGCTGGATCAGTTACAAGGCAGATTTAAAAACAAGAAATGCAGATATGAATTAGACTTCATTAAAAATGCTAAGCAGCGATATATGTCTGGGCACATTTTACACCCATACACCATTCTCGAGGCTGTCAGCTTGGCATATGACAAAATGGCAGGCAAACACGGTTCCTCCCACATCGGCAGAGATTATTGAACAACCAACCAAACAAAAGRCTTTTCAATGTGATGGGGAACTTGGTGGGCATGGATCCTGCAAGTCAACAACTGGTTGCGCAGCTGGTGTTGACAACAGGGATCTGGCTTTTCCAACCATGAGACCCACTCTGAGGATCAAGGACTGTTAGAAGAGATGGGGTCCACTGCAGTGGAGCAAAGGCTGGCCAGCCTGTGATGAGAGCTTTAAATTAGGAATGATGGGGAGGGAGTGGATAACCAACAATCAGGTGAGGAAATGGTGGACTGGGGCAACAAGAAAAGTGTGCGGGATGATGTGAACAGGAGGGATGTCGCAAACAAAACAGGGCAGAAGGGGGCCCACCCCAAGGGTATCCACACAAACAAGCAAGCGCCTACAGGACAGCTCTAACACCTCTTCWGGAAAACCCACATGACCGGGTGCCTCTCTGAAGTGCCTGTACACTAACACACATGGCATGGGGAGGACACAGGAGGAATCCCATGCTTGGAAGGATCCCATGCAGTATGGTCCTAGAGAGAAGAGGGGTCCAGGASAACTGGATGATTTTCAAGAATCGCTTCCTCCAAGTTCAAAAATGATACCTCTTGCTGTGGAGTAAGTCAGGCAAAGGTGGTAGGAGGCCTGCATGGATGAACAAATCCCTCCTGACAAAACTCAAGCACAAAAGGAGGCGTACAAGAGGTGGAAGAAGGGACAAGTGATGCAGGAGGAATATAGACACAGTGAGTGTGCAGGGATGGGGTTAGGGAAGCCAAAGCCCATTGGGAGTTGAATCTGGTGAGAGAAGTGAAAGGCAAGAAGAAGGGCTGCTACCATGCATGAATAGCAAAAGGAAGACTAGGAAAATGTTGGTCTGCTGCTGAATAGGGTGGGGGACCTGGTGCCCAAGGCCATGGAGAAGATAGAGGTACTCAGTGCCTTTTTCACCTCAGTCTTTATAGGTGAGGCTGACCTTCAGGCTCCTGAGGCAAGTGGGAAAATATGAAGCAATTCAGACTTACCCTCAGTGAAGGAGGATCAGGTTAGGGAGCTTTTAAACAAGTCCATGGGAACTGGTGGGATGCACCCACATGTGCTGAGGGAGCTGGCCATTCTTTGTTATCTTTGAATAGTCATGGTGATGGGAAGAGGTTCCTGAGGACTGAAAGAATGCAAATGTTGCTTCTATCTTCACAGAATCAGCTCTGAGCAGGGGGTTTGGAGTAGGTGATCTCCAGGGCTGCCTTCCCACCTCAGTCACTCTGTCATATATCTGTGATTCTGTATCTTTTAAAGCCCATTCTTCAGTGCCCATGAAGCCGTGTGACATTTAAAGGACACCTGAAAATTTTTTCCACAGTTTCAGTTGCCTGTCTCAGGAGATCCATTTGCTGAGTGCAAAAATTTCTGGAGTCTCCTTAACATATTAACCCTCAGAACATATTAGCTTATGGCATGCACAGCCACCATTGGTGMGGAAATGGCAGGTTTAAATGGTACATAGTTTGGTAGGGCAAAAGGAATTTGTTGGACAGTGTGTATATGAACAGTATTGCAGCGGCACAAAAGGTGATGTGGATGTGTATGCAATGGGAGGCTATAAGAAGTGCAAAATCAGAACACCAGAAAGGAAAATGCTTTGAATGTCTGGGCACGATTTAAACAGCAGGAATGCGAGTATTGCCTGCAGTAGTAGTTTGATCATACACAACAGTGACGTACTGTTCTAAATGTCCATTTTACTCACGCCTTTTTCTTCAGAGGTTAGTGGTTTGTGCTTGTTTTCACACAGATGTAGATGGATTCACAGCATGATTAAGTAAGCAGTGGAGAATCGGCCCTTCAGTTCTTTGAAGGAAAGGCTAAGGATGGGGTCCAAATCTTTAGTTGGCATAGGATGGCATTTTTCTACTGAAGTCAATGCACCTACTTCAATTTACAACTCCTAATGTCTTGCCTGAATGCTGCAGAATGAGTAGAGGACAGGAGAAGGTGAGGAAAAAATACACAATTTGGTAATACCTAACTATATAGTTAAGAAGTACAGCCTAGAAACTTTCTTTGTTATAGTGAAACTGAACTCCTCTTGGATCAACTGATGAATATGAGTTGCATGTCTTTCGAAGGATCTTAGAGAGAGTCTTGGGTCCACAGAAGAATACTCCAATGCTGTTGCTGTAATCGCAATAACAAAAACATGAGAGTAGCAGAGTAGATGGATAAACTGTACCTTTTGGCTGCCTCCAGCTTTGCATCTTTTGAAATGGCTTTTTGAGAAATACATTTGAAAAAATTTGTGTTACTGTCACAAAGTATTACAGTATAATTATTTTAATACCTTAGTGTTTATTATGTCTTATTGCATTATTTATTTGGATTGCTATATCAGAGGTCACAAACTATTTTAAATGGTAGTTCTTTGGTTTTGATGTTCATAGCTTTTTTTAATCAGACAAGCAAACACACTGCTTGGGCTGAAAATTTTCAATGCTTTTTCTCCAGCCAAGTTAATTTTTTTTTCTAAAAAATACACAAAATTCTCAGGTACTTCTGAGTTTCCTTCTTTTTTTYYCCCCCYTCATTTTAACACTTTTCTGCCTATGGACAATTTTTAAATGGCTGATTTAATAACAAAATTTGTAAGTGGATAGTTCTTATAAAATAAGGACATGACCAATGTAACAAAGAATTGCGTTCATAAGCGCACAAGTCTGTTACAGGGAGCTGGAAACCTGGTTACTTGCTGTAAAGTGCCTTAAAGGGTTTGCTTCTAAGTACATAGCACATATTGCTTTAAAACATGTATATGTACACACAGATACACACACATGCTGTGGTACTGGGGAAAGCTCAATCGACGTAAGCGCAGTGCAAGTGACAAGTGACAGGATGAGTTTCAAAAAGTTTGCTCCTGTAAAGGAGGGGCTGTAGATATGGTTTGGGTGCCCAAGCCGTAGTCCCCAGAAGTAGTGCCCATATTGCTCTGGTGCTCCATTGCACTGGGTTTAACCTGGAGTGGTATACTCCTGCTAATTCGCTAAAAGACACTGTTGCAGCCAAGGGACAGTCTGTGGGCCTAAGTGCAGGGACCGAAAGTTTAGTCAGTTCGTAGAAGCTGATTGTTCCATCACACAATAGAAACTCTTGAGTTTCTTTGCCTCTTGAACCTTCTGCAACTCAGAGCAAGAAAAGGTAGGTTTGGGTTTTTTTTCTCATAAGGAACAGTTATTGCATGCAAGGTTTTCTTTAAAAGGTTCAGCATTGACCACAAATATGGGCATCTAGGTTCAGAGGCAAATACAGATTTTTCTGTCACTTTAGCACTGGCTTTCTAAGGAAATACCACGAGATCCCGTATAGAAAGTTAATGCCCATCTCCTTCCCTGAGCATCAGAAAACCAGATTTTTCTCAGTTGTACTTAAGAAAAGTTACGAAAAATAATGTTCCAACTATAACTTTAAAAGCTCTGTTCATGCGGTAGAATCTCTATAAAAGGTCTTTCAAAAATCATATTTTCTACTCTTGGCCTTTTTCTATTTTTAATCTTTCATATTTCCTGATTGTATTTATTTTGACCTCCATCAAGTGGTTTCTTTATTACTGTTATTTTTGCAATTTTATGGTATTCTTGTAGCTTACTGTATTCTCTTTGATCTCCCCTCTTTCAGCTTTTTCTTGGGTCTTTTTAATCTTTAAAAAAAGTTTTCTTCTTTTTCTTTTTGTATCTCTGTCTCCCAAGTGCAAGCCTTTATTTTGCATTAGCAGGTAAATGTTTGGAAATCATAGAGAGTCACAACGATTCTGGAATTTTCTACTGCTGAACACAAAATATTTCAAATTCTTGCTTCAAAGGCTTTCAGGAACAAAGAAGCTTTTCTCAGACCACTAGCGAATCCACCAAGTTCAAACGAACTGTCTTTGCCAGCAGAGATGAACTAATAACAGAACAGCATAGTCTTGCATGAGTAGCCAAATATGTTAGGGGAACAAACATATCCTTGACATCATAAGAAAAAAATCACAGTTTATCTCTTTAATAACCATCTTCAAGGGAAATTAATGCTACTTTGTCCTTTGTGCAGAACAGTAATTGGATTGTGTGTTTCAATTATATCTGGACAAAGGCCAGGATATTGAAATACTTCTAAATATTAGATTTTCTTGTCCAAAAATTAGATTTTATTGGCATTCTCTTTCCGAGATTTCTTCATTAAAAGCTTCATTAAGCATAAATCTTCTTTCCACACAGAAAAAAAACTAAATTATTTTAAAAGGGTCATTTAGAAAGGTTTGCCCTCCCCTTCTCCCACTGTTTATGCTGAGAGAAGAGTTACCTAACAATGTTAGAAGCCAACCTGCCTTACCTAGGATGGTTTTCGGCTAGTTGCTTGAACTCATTGTCCCAGTTTGGCCTTCCATAGCAGGTCTTCTGTCTCAAACCAGTAATTACATCCACCTTGTCATCATAATGTAGGGCTATGTGAGTAGCCTAAAGGCAAATTTACAAGATAATAATTTTAGAGTCAACAAGGTATACTCCAAGTAAGAGGAGAAAGTGATAATGCTGCTTCGTGGTGAAAGACAGAAGTATTAATGAGGGAAAGGAAACTGTGTAATTATCAAGTGGAAGGAGGAGAGGAGAGGAGAGGAGAGGAGAGGAGAGGAGAGGAGAGGAGAGGAGAGGAGTACTCAAGAGTTCACAAAATGACTAGAAGTGTAAAAAGCACTTCCAAAAGTGCCCAAGACCTCAATGGAGTTCAGCTTCTTGAGATGAAATGTTTGAAATGAGTTGGGATTAAATACCTGTCTTTACTGGCCTGGGCCTAAGTGCCTCAGTCACTTTTACAGGCAGGTCTTGGATTCCTAAACCTCTTCTCAGCCTTTGAATATCTCACCTTACACTTCCTTCATTGCAGATCCTGAAGTGACAGTCAGCATTTTAAAGGCCGAGTTGGAGTTTAGGAAAGGGAACAAAGTGTGCTCTAACGGAGTCTGACAATAAATGTTAGCAATTACATGCACCTTAAGTAAGTCCAGAGCATTCTGCTGCTGATGGAAAAGACAGCGGATGTACCGGCTCAGCAGGGGTAAAACCCTGAGTGGTTTGACTCTTCTCCTCGGGTGGAGGCAGGTGCAGAAAGTGGATCAGCTCAGGTGAAGCACTGAACTAAGCAAGCTGCACAGCTCCTACTGCCAAGAAAACAAATCCTGATTTTCATGGGCATTTACTGTCACTCAGCTCCTATGCTACGCCCATTACCATGCTATCTGAGTACTTCCCAGGTGCATTTAAAAACAAAACCACCCTCTCTCCTAATTGAATTGCTATTGTGTAGGAGTAATATGCTTGTTTTCACTACAGACTATCATCGTTACTATCACTGTCAAGAAATTACCAGAGGAAAGGTAAGTTAAAAAATGGGCTTTGCATTTAGTTCAGGCTCTAGCATGAACGAGGCATCATTATCATCTCTTGCAGAAGTGGTTGCTGAAATTTAGATCCATTTCCTGGGAATATTGTGTATTTCTCGTGCTAATGAGTCTTCCATGGTGCTTAACAGCTCAATTATTCTGGTCAAGCACAGTTGTCACAGGAGGTCATGTTTCTAAAAGGTTCTTCTTGTTAGTTTGGGCCAATGTCATGGAGGACTTGGAATAGTCTAAAAAAGAACTTAAAGTGTTTGGTGGGAGTGGGAGGTGGGGAACTGCAGGATTTTTTAATTGTTTGCAGCAAAATTGTGCCACTGAGCACATGGGGTATTTCTGTTCACATTAAGTGGAACTTTTCCAGGATTTTAGGTGTTAGCCCTTGCTATAGCTCAGCATTTAAGTTGCCTAGGAATCTCAGGGGCATTGCAAGGAGCAATAGGCTGAAACATGATTTCTTGTCTAAGCAGAGGCAAACATGTGCCATATCTGTTTGACCATCTGATGCCAACATGGAATCTACAAAGAGCTCGAAGCATTGAACAAACATTATGTCTGAGGAGTAAACACCTGCCAGTAGTGGAGGGTGCACTAGAAGTTGTAAATTGCCCATCCTGCTTGGGTTCAGCTTCACCTGACTGCTGGTCATCTCTATGGTAAGACAGGGAGAGAATGGGGAGAATGTTGGGTTTTGTTGTTTGCTAAGGGAGAAGTAAAGTAAAGCATCATCCAAATATTACTGGTGCTGAAGCTCAAATTTTGAAGAGTGATGAACTGGAATTTACTAAAGATAAGTAAGACCTATAAGATGAGGGAGCTTTGTGAATGTCTGAAGAAGGTGGAGCTGTTACCCAGCACAGTTCCCTGGGCTTGGTCAGAGTAGGAGAAGCAGCCACTGAAAAGCATTCCTCTTCCCCCACAGTCCTTTAGAGGTGGGATGCTGGGGTGCTCCAGGAGCAAGACCAGTACCAGTGTAGGTGGGAAGGCAGCACAGCTTCAGGGATGGTCCTKTGTCACCTAACCGGCAGCACAGGATAACGAGGCAGTGCTGACAGGAGACTGGACGACGGGGTTTGAAGAGAAGAAGGAGGCACTTCAGAAAAGTGCAGCGCACATGAGTGAAAAGAGTCAGACATCCCAGCAAGAATAGTTGTCTCCCTACCTGACTTCTGGCCTGATGTTTGCCCAAGAGGGAAGTGGGATGGTGACAGTTGAGAGATGAGGGCGACTTTGTGTTTTGTTAGGTTCCTCAATAGCTTCTTTCAAAACAGGTTTTAGGTAATACCCTGTGATATTGCTAATGCACAGTGGTGGTTTCTATGACTGCCATACACTTCACGGTGGGAGCAGATTTTTCTGAATACAGCTTTATGCACATACCTCATTACTTGACAGAAGCCCTAAGGAAAGCAGAAAGAAACAATGACTTTTTGTGGCAGCAGAGGCAGGAAGGGAAAAGCTGTATGAAATCTATTTTTTTTATCTCTACTAGACAGTCCTTCATTGAACAGAGACAGCAGGAAATAAAACAGTAGAGCAAAGACTTTCCTGTGAGAGTTTTTCTGGCAGGTGCCTAACTGATCGCAGTGTCATCTGAGCTATCCATTAAAAATAAGAGGGAGAGAAAATCAACTCATCTGGGTCTAGGCAACGACTAAAGAAGTTGAATAAAATTGACCCAGTCTAAGGATTAAAAGTGCCGTGAGTTGGGATTATCCAATGAAATTGTAAGACAGCAAATTTGAAGTCAACCAGAGAAAATACATTTTCAAACAACATGAATTAGTCCATAGAGTTTGTTGCCAAAATGTTTTAAGCACAGCAGGGTTCAAAAGTGTAGTGGACATATATGTGAACAACAAAAATTATACTAAATAATAAGAGTAAACAAAACCAACACTTTTTATACAACCCTCCATTTCGAAGACGTGGACAAAATGTCCCTTCACAAGCTCCTGAAAAGCTCTCTGGACTTGTCTGCAAAAGACCTGGTAATCAGCGCTGCCCAAGCCAAGATAGAGGACTGGAAGGATCACTGGCTTGATTTCTCCATTCCTGTTTTCCTAAATGTGAGATGGAAACAGACGGCTTGGTGTCTTTATATTTACAGTTCTTTGTCTCTCTGCTTCATCCATCATTTATTCATCTGTTCCTGTTCCATATGTTACCATACTGGAAAAGCAAGGTACATTAACTCAGACTCGTAAGACTTTCATTATTACCTGACTTTCATCCCAGCCAGTAAGAAATATATGATAACTTAGAAAATTGTTTTTCCCTTTTTCAGCCATTTTTGTTTCCAAATGGAACAGAAGATCAGCAAACCACTCAAATGCTGATGGGTCTCGACAAATCCAGTAAAAATACACCTGTCAGATAAAAGTAAAGAGATTTAACAACTTTCAATAAAACTTCCTAATGATTGGCTCAATTCATTAACCACATAGTGTGTGACTCTTCTCCACTGTAAATTTAAACATAATTACACATCATTTTGATGATGTAGTTTCTATCTTTTAAAAATTTCATTTTCTTCTTAAACATTGAGTGAATATATTAATGTGCTAGTGAAGATAGGCAATGTACAAGTTTCCCATCTCCCCCTGCCAGTGCATATCAACTTTGACTTATAATACCTAACCCTGCATTTCTTGCAAATAACTTGATTATTCTTTGAAATTTTGGATTTATTTTCAGTTTGTTTAAAATGGAATTTCAGTTTCATTCAGCACCGAAGCAAGGAATTCCTGTTTCTCAAGACCTTATGACATAGATTAACAGYTGATGTGGTCAAAAGACATAGTTATGTTCTTCAAGTCAGACACCCTGTATAAAACAGGTTACAGAACGCCTCTACTTCTTTCTTAATGTATTTCTTGTTTAAATTGGAGCATATAATTTCTAGAGAAACATGAAACTGTAATTTTAAAGTTGCTAAAGGGGTAAAATGAAGCACTATCCATGATTGGTTTTCTATTGGTTGAAAACCTCCTCTCTATGAAAAATTTACACAGTTTTTCTCATTCAGATTTCTCTAGCTTCATCTTCCATACGCTGGATCTTGTTTTAGTTGTCTGTTAGATTGGAGAGCCTGTTATTAAAGTTTTGCTCGCCAGGTAGAAATTAGAGGCTGGGATCAAGTCATATATAATCCTTTCTATGGTAAACCAAACATTCCTGGGATCTGTCACTGAAAGGCTAATTTGCYATCCTTTAATCATTCCTATGGCTTATTTCTGTCTATTCCTCCTCTACTGCAGTCAGTCACAAAACAGAGCAGAGAATTTGTTAAAAAAAAATAAAAAAGCTAATTTATTAGGATCTTGGCATAGGGTAGTGCTTGCATAGGGAATAAAATCTTTCAAACAAGATGGTTAGTCACTGTCCATATGATGATGAGAATTTCTATTTCAAGAGTCCTTGCTGTGGCATCTTCAGCTGGATCAGGTGAGACTCCCCAAACCCCTTTTTCTGCTCAGTTCCTATAGCCAGCTGGCCCAGGGACCGTTGTGACCACTCCAGCATGTGCATGATCTATTGTGATCTATTGTGATCTATTGTCTTAGCTACATACAAAGCATCTTCTAAGTAATTAACTATATATAAAAGACTGTCCTGTGTGACCACTTCTGCAGGAACAGTTTCTGCTGACCATTTGCAAATGTCTTATCCATGTACAAGTTAATCAATTTTGCAGCAGGAACTGCCTGCGGAGTCTCAGGACTGATGAGATTCCCCTCCCAGGATCTTAATCAACACACTGAGACATACAGTTGGCCTAGGCAGAGCAGGAGCTGCCTTAGGGAGTCTTCAGGACAGTTGGAAATTCCCACCTGGAAACCTCCTCCACCAATGCTGTGCTGCAAAGGGGGTTGGGAGTACAGCCCTAGTTTCAGCTCAGTCCCTTGTCTCAAGCCGGTCCAGCTGTGTAGATGACTGGACTGGGAGTTCCTGCACCACCCAGGGGATGAATGTCTGAAGTTCCCTGGGTGTCTGCCCAGGCATGACCCTGATGCCCGGCTGAACCACAATTATAAGACAAATCTGATTGCAATTCTTATAACTTGAGTTCTGTAGCTTTTGCCACACAATCCATCATTACTTTTGAACGGAGGGCACCAGACCTCGAATGGGCCTCTGTGGGCAACGTAATTTTGAGTGTAATTACTTTTACAGTGCCTCCAAAGAAATCATTCACAAACATGGAGGAAGCCTAAAAATACACAATTTCAGATGAAAAAGGAACGGCATGGAGGACAATGTATAAGCTTATAACAAAGGGATGGTTGGAACTTGTTTTATTGTGACTGTGATTTTTATTTTGTTGCAAAATCCCTTAATTTCCTCCAACCCATCTCTCTCTGTGCTCACTAGCCCCTCTGTCTTTTATTATACCTCAATATCAAAGGTAATCTGGAAGGTCTGTTCCCAAGGCAATCATTGTGGGAGCTCTGGTGATTTGGAAATTGTAGCCCTTTTCCATACGATCAATGAGATAAAGATGCATATTAGACACTTCTGAAGTGAAAAATCAGAGAAGAAACCGGAAAGCTATGAAGAGATTTCCCAGAGATTTAATATACTGGGTTGTCAGACTTCTGGTAAGGTGGTGGGAGAAAAATGTGGTAACACCATGCTTCACTGGAGATTTGGTGAAAGAGACTAACAGTAATTTGAGATGTTTCCTAGATCTGAGTGTACTGTAAGGGACCATCTGTGGTTTCTGTAAGAAATATTAATGAAGTCTGATCCCGGGAAACAGAGATAAAGCATTCAAGGTTAAGTAGGGTATTTTTACAGCCTAGGAATAGGACTGTCTGCAGAACTTTAGTACCAACCATCTTGGCTGTTTTCTTTTTCCCCTTCTGTTTCAATGTTTTGCCTTATATATAACCTCATTGCTTTACAGGGGGGTTGCTGCTGATTTACACTGGCATAGGTTATGAGGAAAAAGCAAGCCCACTGACTTTATAGCATTTCATTTTTGTGACCAACAGCAGCATTATTTTAAATTACCAAAACTAGATACGATTTCTAGCCTTAACCTTTAAGTAGTTTTTTGTGTTTGAATCCTGAAGTCCCCACTTGTTCCACGTCCTCAGCACCTCGAAAATCAGGCCACTGAGTGCTGTCAGTCTGTATCACAGCGTGGCTGTTGATTTGTAGTGAGAAATTTCTTCCCCCAGCCTCTACTTGATCATCTTATTTCTCAAGTCTTTTCAGCAGTTCATTCTATGGAATGTGTGTGGAGAGGAGGCATGTGCTTCTAAATGAATAATGAATTGTGCATGGGGTAGCAACTGGGAACATGTGGGCAGGACTGGGAGCCAAGCGCATTCAGAGAAGGAGGAAGAAAAGCTAGCCGATGGTTGAGACGATGTGGTCTTGGAAATGGGGGACTGGTTTCCAGAATATCAGGCTATGGAGCTTGAAGGAGTGCTTTTAGCTGGTTGCAGACCTAGCTGTCACAGTAACAGCCAGTCCAACCAGGTTGAGTAAAGCCACCTCTGGCACAGTCCTCTTGAGAAAGGATGTAGCTTTCTGAAGCTGCAGAAATTCCTTAAACTCGTCCCTGGTGTGGTTCCGCTGAAGTGGTACCCATTGCGCTGCCTCTAATTTTCACAGGTTAGAGGTGGAGACCATTTGGTGATGAAGAAAGACTGTCATTATAAGAAGTATTTTTGGCCATGATTATAATCTTAGAAAGAAAAGAGGTAGTGAAGAAGGGTGGCCTATGGGTAAAAGGTCTCCTTTTCCCTTAGATCAAAGAGAACTTCTAGTCTAATATGTTAAAATAAATGGTGTTTACAAAGAAGTCTTCCTTTCTTTACACTGACTGCCCATAGCATAGCACAACATATTACACGTATAATTAAAATACAATAAATGCACAATAAAATTAATCCTTATTAAAACTGTAGAATAAAGCCARCATCAGTGCATTTCTATAATTAAACAATTATTCTGAATCCTGTATTTTTTTTCTTATAAGCCTCATACTATTAACTGACTGCAATTATTTAGGACCCTTAAAAATCTGTTTTAGATTTATGTTTCATTAGTCTCCACCCACCCTACCCCCATCGACTACATTCATCAGCTTGATGGCTTGCCCAAGTAAACTGTCTTAAATTTTCCAAGTGCTCTTTTTGCAAATTGAGTTAGATGCAGTATTGCTATTAATCAGATCTGTAATGCAGGGTTTTGAGTAGTCGCTTATTTCTGTAATACTCTGCTCCTTTGCAATGCATGCAGATTTATCATTCAGTTTCCCACATCCTGAATTTTGTACAACAGACAAGAGGAAGAGCTCCGATACCTCTTTCCTGTAAGGTGAAAGAACATACTTTGTAAATCAGCTTCCATCGTGTGGAAAGTCATTAATAATTATCTGTTGATGACCACCTGTCTGTTTCTCCCTGCTCCCTGAAGACAGAGGTGGAGCTGCAGCTCTGGGCAAAGCCAGCTTTTCACCAAAGGGGTGTAAAAGGTGATGAAGCAGGGGATGCCCAGGGAGGCACCTTCATCCCTGACTCTTGCTGCCCCCTCTTAGACATGACTAGTCCCTGCAAAAACCCTCTTACACCTGCAGCTGGGCACCTACCTGCAAAAYCCTAGTCCTTCCTGCTCCTGAGTATACCATACCACCCGTGGGCTGTAGCATACCAAAAAAGACTAGAGATCTTCCTCAGCCTAATTAATTGATCCAGTGGGCCACTACAGGTAAGGCGCAGCAGTGCCTGCAGCCTGGGGCATGCAAGGGACTGGGGTTTGGCAGCCTGCATGAGGCACTTAGAGCTAGGGTGGCAGCAAGCAGCCTTTCATATAAATGCAGGACAAGGTTTAGGGATTCATATCCCTAAATTTGAAGCAAGAGGCCTAAACTGTTCTCAAACACAGCTCAGAAAGAGGGTTGTGTTTGACAGCAAAAAGAGCCCAGGTTTTTCGGTCTTTGGGAGAAGATGTTTTGTGGAGAAGGCTGTGGGCTGGGGTAGAGCTCGAAGCAGAAGGTTACCTCAGGCAGGGATGGTCGGTCTCAATGCAAATGGAAGAGGGTGTTTTTGTTTTCCTCACTGTATGTAGCTGAACTTACTGCCACAGCTTGCTGTGGCTGTCAAAGGTCTACATGGGCTCAAAAAGCAATTAGACAAATTCATGGAAGAAAAATCTACTAAGGGATATTAAACACAGAGATGCAGCTCTTGTATCAAGACATTACTGAACTGCAAGTTGCTCAAAGGTGAGAAGGCGTCCACTAAAGACATATCGCCGTATGATTTTCTGGTCTGTATACTTTTCCCTAGGTGTTCATGAACAGCCACTGTTGGAGACAGGATATTGGGCTAGATGGATCTTTGGTGACACTCAGTAGGACCTTTCTTATGTACTTATGTAGGGTAAAAGAGAAAGTGGATGTTTGCTAATATTATAATCTGATGGATCAGTACAATTTTATCAATTTCAGCAGCAATTGATCTGAGAAATGAGACCACTAATGTGAAAAAAAGTTCATTTTATGCATAACTAAAGCCAGAAGAAACTTTCCAGCCATGACTAGTAGTAGCGCCCTTCCTCATCACAAAAAATGATAGGGAAATGAAGGCTCTAAGGCTATTTAATTGTGAAGAATCAATTAGATAAATGTGTACTCCTTTTGATTTGCTGGGCTTTTTAAATTATACAGCTGCAGACATTATGGAAGCTATGAGTATTTATATCTCAACCGTATGTGGGCAACACTAAGAAATATTAGTTCAATAAGCGTAATGATAGCTGTACTCAAATCAAAACGAAGTTGTTAAAAAAAGAAAAACCTCTTATTTATTTCCTTAATAGACATTTCTATGGTACTCATCATGGCAGAAAGAGAGTGCTGAATACTTTGAGGAAGATTAAATTATTTGTAATTACACCACAAGTGGAAGCTTTTAACCAATGGAAGAAAATGTGGAGCTACCCTGAGATTAATCGTGCTCACCAAGATGACTGCTAAATTTTTTAAGTAATTCTGTGAACTTCCCTAGCACCTTTCATCCAGGCTTTCAAAATATTTTACAAACACCGATGAAGTTTAGCCTCATAACACCTGTGAAAAATAAGCATCTGTATTCCCACTGCACCAGTAAGGAAGCCAAGATATAGAGAAAGGACATATAGAAATCATGATACTTTTGTATTTCACAGGAATTCAGAAAAACTGAACTCTATAGCAGAAAACCATGGCAGAAGGCAGCATGCACTTATCTTTGCAAGCACACTTACCCAAGATTCAACCTAAGCTATAGATGAACACCCTAAGGTATACTATACTCTCAATGCATAGTTAAATTCTGTTCTTTTCCCCTTAAGATAACAGCAGCCAWGACAATAATAACAATTTTACATGTATAGATATAGAATATACATAGTATACATATATAACATGTATATAAATATACGTAGCTCTCCTTCCAGTGGAAAAGGTCATTCTGGTACAATGGTAGTGTTTGCAAATACACTTCTTTTCACATCTAGCACATATTTTCATTTTTATTTCCCTCCCTTCTCAGTGCTTTTTCTGCCTCAAAGATCCCTCCTGGCAATTTGAACCTGTCCTCAACTCCTCAGTTAGTAAAATCCCAGATGCTTTTTCAGTGGCAGCTTGTCATTAAGATGCCAGTTTTAACACTCCTTCATTTAAAAAGATCAGCCCCTTGGTCCTGCAATCAGCTCCATATATACTGACCCTCTCAGAGATCTGTCCACTCCAATGCAATTTCAACATCTGTCCTTAAATGTGAAATGTTGAACAGTTCCTGATTCAGCTTTTATATTGGAAAATGAGCTAAAAGAAGCTGTAAGGTCCACGAGCTACCACTTGCCATGATGGATAGGGAAGAGAATGTTTAATGCTGATTTTTTTCTCTGTTACCTTCTTATCCCTCACCCTACTTCACCCATTATCTCTTCTTCACCTATCTTCGCCCAGTGCTGCCTCACATATCCTTAGCAGAAGATGTATAAGAGGTCAGCAGATCAAGAGTATGTTAACTTAATTGGTGCCATCCATGCCTTACAGACCCCAATATATTTTTTCAACAAAATAATTAAAGTGGTTTGAGGCAGTAATATGCATCTTGATATATGTATCTCATCCAGAGCTT
Organism: Phoebastria nigripes; assembly: GCA_035582835.1. Taxonomy (NCBI): domain Eukaryota; kingdom Metazoa; phylum Chordata; class Aves; order Procellariiformes; family Diomedeidae; genus Phoebastria; species Phoebastria nigripes. The sequence goes on from JAYKAV010003343.1 coordinate 1,033,184, forward strand.
AAATGCCTTTTTTTATTCCTTCTATGCTGGCTAATATCCTGATTTTGCAAGGTGATAAAAGCAGCTAATGGTTGCTGAATGCAGCACTCTGGACCAGGACATGCAGCCAAAGGGCCCTCACAAAAAATGCAGCTGGACAAGGAGCAAGTGCTGCCCTTCACTTCTGTCTGAGACAACCTTGCAATTTTTTTTTTTTTTGGAAGAAAGAGGACAAATTTCTCCTCTAGCTCTCTAACTATCTGTCTAGCTATGGAAGATGTTCCATGTTTATCTCCAGTTGCTATTGAAAATCTGATTTTTCAGCTTTTACTAAAAACACTGCAGCTAGGGATACCTTCTTCCTCTGGAAATGACAGTGAAATCAAGAGACTCTACCCCACAACAGCTCCTGAGGCAGCTGGAAAGCAAGTGACTGCTGCTGAGAGGGAGTTAAAGCACTCAAGTGAGTCTCTAGCTCTGAATTGTCTCTCTAACCTGGCAAAATAGGCTCGTTTGTGGAACTTTTTGATGGAGCAATAAACTTTCCCACCTACCTTCTGCAGCACCAGTACTGTGTTAGGGTTGCAGCATTTGTACCAAATGGATTTTAAAATAGAGGCAAACGGCGTGACTCCGATTCCTGCTGCAATGCACACACTCACTCGGTAGTGAAAGACGTCTGTGGTTGCAGAGCCGTATGGTCCATCCACAGCCACTCTACAGCAACAAGACATTTACTCAAGGGTCAGCAACATATAAAATGACAGAAAGGTTAAAGTTTGTTGGGCTACATATTTTCAAAACTGAACTTCTGTTAAAATAAAAGAGAAAAGACGTGTCTAAGCTGGCACACAAATTACCCGTACAAACACATTTAATTTTCAGTGGGTGCMATTTAATAGCAAAGCAACTGTTTTTTTCTGAGAAAGAACAAGAGCACCCATGTGGGTTTGGGGCCTGGCCATCTATTTAAGCATGCAATTGCAATTTTCTGGCTTTCTGAAATGTGATTAGTCATATAATTGCATGTCCAAATTTAGCTGTGGAATTTGCATATTTAATTATGAATTACTGAAAAGCATCCTGTTTTAGAGCTTTATTTTCTATATTGTATATATCAAAGTAAAGAGGAACAGATTATATTAATCATTTTGAAAAGTTCTGTATATTTGTTAAAGTAATAAAAGAGAAAGCAAGAAAGAGATCATATGCAAGGAAACTACTGTTTTCTCAGCTCTTTCTGAAAAAACAGTATTTCAGAAATACATTTTTGGCAATAATACTGTAGTTAGTATCTGACATAAAGGCAAAATATGTAAGGAGAAACGCTTGTTTATGTTACTACCTCCTATAATCAATGTTGCTGATGCTGAGGCATTCATTTTGGTCCAAATTAGAGATGAAAAAGATTATTAAATAATCAGATTCGTTCCTCTAGCAACATGGAATGTAAATACACACAGTACTTTGGAGTGCTCTGTCCAGTCTGTCTTTAAATAACGTAAGTGCTCTGGAAGATGGTTTTGCTATCTAACACCCAGTCCTTAGGAAAAATGAGTTTTTTCCTTCTTTCAGATTTTATATTGTTTTGTGCTCTTTATTGCATGAATCATCTTTAAAATTCAGCTTAAATACTACAAACAAATATGCAGGCATAGGAAGAATGAAATGTTTTAACAGGAAAAGAAAGAGGGATCACCAAGCAATGGTACACACAAATATAGGGACACAACGTATCTGAAACCCTATTGTTGCTTTCTTAAAGTGTACCTGAAGTCCTGGCAAACATTTTCGCTTTCATTTGTACTTGTCACATGGTTCATTTTTATTTCAATATTCCAAATTCTCTGCAAGTGCAGTAGCAAATGAAACAGCTACTCAGGAATAACTTTTGGAAACCTGGCCTCAGATATAAATAAAAAAACCCCTTTTTTAATGTGTATTGTTATTCAGATTATTGCCCAGCCCTGTGCTTTTTGAGCACTCAAAACTTCCTGTAAAATATGGTTAATTTAGGGTATATATGTAAAGTGCCTAAGAACTGCTTTCAGGTAAACTTTCTATGTAGTTCAATGTGGGCTTGGGAGCAGTTCTCATTATTTTTAGTAGTTTGAGGAAAAAATGATCTGCAAGGAATTTCAAGAGATTCTTTAGTTTGTCTCTGTGCTACAAGACAGGATCAATTATTTCTGGATCATTCCTTATGGAGATCTGTCTTGTCAGTCTGCTTCTAAATCCTCAGGTGACAGAGATCCCATCATTGGTTTGAATGCCTTGCTCAGTCGTAGCTAGAGAGCTTAGCCAAATACAAAGACTTAAAGAAGTAGGGAGGAGAAAGCAGAGACAGAGAAACTGAGGAAGGTAGGAAGATAGTAAACAAAGTGACAAAAAATATTACATTTGCATTTGCCAAGGGAGGAGTAGAAAATAGGGCTATAGACTCTTTCCAGCTATGGCTTGGATTGTCCATATTCTTTATGTCCATCTACACAATTTCATTAGAAAGAAGCATTATACTTTTGGGGAAGGCAGGGAAAGTATTTAGTTTTGGAAAAGTAACATTAGCAGATTCTTGTATTATTTTTAGAATTTAAACATTTGCTGATCAGTGTGATTATGTAGTACTCCTGACTGTAAGAGAAGTTAGATTTTGGGACAATGTGCTAAAACAGCAATTTAGTGAGCCAAAATCCCAAAGAGGCATAATATGGAACTTGATTATTTTCACAGGAATAGTCTGTTCTATGGTCTTATCTCTCAGATTGTCCAGAAATCACAACTAACTGTCTTTGCTACCTGTATAAATGCACGTACATTTTATTTTAGTCTTCCTTTATTGATTACAATATACATATTTTATTTCTAGAACCTTACGTTATCATTCAGTTGCTACATGGCTTCTGTCTTCTGCTTAGTTTCTGCTATATGTTATTTTTTAATATAGTCACCAATTCAGTGTTTATCTTTAGATATTGAAACCTGTGAAAAAGGCTTGTTTTTTGCTAGCTTAACTATTGAAATATTCTTTTTAATATATTGCRAGAAAGCAACTGAATGATGGCATTAGGCACCCTAACAAGATTAAAAAGAAGAGTCTTTATATACGACAGTGCTGTTAATTTCAGCCCTGCATTGTGGCCAGCAACGTTTGATAACATTTTTCTCTTTCTCATTCTTTACACTGGCTGTCAATCACTTYGGACCATTTTTGCTGCAGTTATGCTGAAACGGCATACTTCTCATTCCAGTTGCCTTTAACAAAGGCACAGCTTTCATTTCTAATTCTTTTTAACTGATAGAATGCAAAGACTGGACCAGACTTTCTTCTCTGCCCTCACCTTCTAGTATGCCTCTGTAGCTCAACGGTGTCTATAAGCTTTTTAGGAGAATGTTCTTTAGCATCCAAGTCCCATTAAATTATATAAATCTAGTTAAACAAGTGCCTTTTGCTGTTCAGTTTTACTAGAACTCCCTCATCAAAAGCAATTTTCCAGGGGAAAAATTGTCCCATCAGTCCCAGGCCCTTCACACTCCATCGGAATTGAAATGATCCTGTGCCAGGCTCTTCTTTGCTGAAAATCTCCTCTATGCCTGCAAGGAGCTACATGGTTTGAATCCATTACATACAGAGTCAGATGCTTAGCTGGTGTAAATCAGGATGGCCCCATTAACTTCAGCGGAGCCCTGCTGACTTGCAACGATGAAGCATCAACCTTTTGCTTGGATTAAGATGCCACAGATACAGAATTTGAACGCCAATAACCTTTACGAAGTGGAGCAGGGTTTGGACACCGGAGACAGAGTTGAGGGAGACAGCTGTAATGAAGTAAGGTTCAGGCAGAAGTTTCTGGGGCCACAAAATATCTAAGTAACTGAAAGGGAAAAGCTGGAAGTTTGGATGGCAGGTAATGGGTGGCATCAGAGCATAAGCATACAGGCACAAAGCTAGCAGATAGCTTCTGGTGTTGTTTTAATTCCGTTCTTAAGCACCTATCTGTCGAAATGGGTATCTTTAGGTGTAGACAGAGATGTTAGAGATTTAGATGATAGCAACAGAGATATAGGTATTGATATGGACTTTAAATCTTGGATTAGTCATCACGTCTTCTTGGTAGCTGTTGGCCCAAGTTCATGACTGTGTTTATTTGTGGTTTTTTTAGCGTAATGGCATATTTATGGATCCAGAACTATGATCTGATACTGTATCACAAAGAACACACACAAGATTAATTAAAGTTAAAATGTTAACATTTATTTTAAAATGTAGAATTAACATTTTAAAATGTATTGTTTGTTATTCAAACCTTGGTAACGTCCACAATTCCTTGAAAGCTTTTTCCTCAGCTCCAAAGGCCTTGAAGAGGGCTGCAGTCCAATCCCCAACGACCCGGATGTGAACGCTGAAGAAGTCCTCCTCGGGAGCTGAGGTGAGGGTGAAAGGGTGCCACTCCAGCTGTGAGACAGATGGGCACTGTAGAAAGATATATTGACCAGGTCCCATTTTAAAGCCACGTTTCTTCATGTGAAGCTCAAGGACTCCAGAGGAATGCATCACCACCTAAACAATAGCAAAAGGACCTGTTTTATTTTCCTTCAGAAGAGTAACTGTTTGTTTCCATTAGGTTGCAGGTGACTTCTTTGCAATCATTTCTACTTGAGTTCAACCACAAGTTAATGCAAATTGGGATGCACAGTAATTTTTAAATGTCTTGTAGATTATGGCCTAAACTGCACGTTGCAGTGCTGTTGCTGCCCAACAGCTTGAGAGCGAGTAGAGTGTGTATCGTGGGGCAGCTTGCTTTGTGAGTGTAAGAGGCAGAGGAAAGGCTGTAACAATTCAATAATTTGTCAACTTTCTATCTTAGTAGAGCCTATGCAAAAGTAATCCTTAATAATTTCCCAATTTTACTCTCATGTAACACAATTAACATGTATGGGATTATTGTTGGTTTGGCAAGAAGAAAAAAGCCCAGTGAGCTTAATTCTAATATACTTTTATTAAGAGGTAATCTCAGTTAAGCAGCCAGTTTTATATGTCACACATAGTATACTGAGATTCTCAGATCACAGCCACTCTGTGAAATCAGCAGCAAGACTTATCCGACATGCTTTTCCCCTCACACAAGATAAGCCTGTTTCTGATCACCGGCTTGATACATGTGGACTTGGCTGCTTCGATAGCAGCATTCCCCATCCATTCTTCTGTGACTTAAATAGGCCCTTAGTACACAGAGATATTTACAACTGGGATAAATTGTTACAGTGGTATTAATGAAGCTTCGACTATTTATGCTAACTGATAATATAACCCTTAATCTCCTTGGAAGCCTCTAGATTTGAAAGTAAAAACCGTGTCCTACTGAAGTCAAGGGCATCTCTGGCATTTAGTGCAGTGGAACATGGTTTCAGTTCATTAAAAAGAGAGACCCTCTGCGCAGACGTTTATGTTATGTGGTGTAAAGTCTGGTACTTCATTAATCAAGTTTGGTCCCGGATGGAATATTCTTATGGACTTGCTATTGGAATAAATGCAAAACCTAAAATCAATATTTGGCTGAAACCATGGTAATGATGGAAGAGCTGCTGAAGCTGAGAGTGAAAAATGAGGTCATAATATAGAGAAGTTATCTATAAAAGATAAAAAAAGTCATTGACATAACTTTTTTTTACGCAGACATGCAAGCTATGTTACATACCTTAGTAATGACCACCTCCTGTCGAAATCTCCAAAATCTAACAATTCTTTCACAGATGTACACCACCATAGGACTTAAAACCCACTTCCAAGCCTGTAGAAAGTTGCATATTAAAAAAACCAACATTTATTTTAATGTCTACAAAAATATTTTGCATTTCTGGTTTGAATCAGCAGGTAGCCTAAAATGAAATTATTTGATTTCTCTTCTGTGATTTTTGGTTCGTCTTTCTCAAGAGAGTATTTCTGTTGCTACTGTTGCAGTTCTGGCTTTCTTGTGGAACAGACATATGGGACTCCTTCACAGACGCACTCCAAAAGCAATGCTAATATCTTTCTGTATTCTGGCCAAGAAGAGTCCTTTAAAATCTTTTCCTACTAAAAGGCAAAAGGATTAATCTATTTAGGTGTTACATATAGATGTCATTGGGCCTGAAGACGTATAGATGCATACATTTATACAATATTGCCCAGAGCCTTCCTATTTTTTGCTCTTCAAAGTCTAAAATATCTCAGAAGGGTCAGATAGGAGTAGCTCTTACTGTCAGCTGTGAGTTTTCTGATGCTGCATGAGAAAACATTAAGTCACAAATTATTCAATTAGAGGAATGGGAGATATTTCCATTTAATCCATTAGTCAGCTCTGTATCAATAAATGTGTTTTTTTGATCTAGGATACTAAGCTGGTCATACTTTAAGTATTCCAGATATTGCTGTGCTTGTACTTGCTAATCGTATGTACTGATCACTATAACAATCAAAGATACTTTGCTATTCAAGTATACTAGCTGATGATTTCACTGAGTTGCACTGATAGCTAAGATAATTAGATGTAATTGAATCTTCATGATTAAAAAAAAATCTTTTTTTTTCTACAGGAGATACTGCTTTATTTCCAGTTTTGTTAATTACACAGCTCATTCTAGCAACCTGAAGACTCCACAGTCGTGGCTTTTCAAATCTCCAAAGAGTAACTTTACTTGCTGAAACATTGACTTTGCTCCACAAGCTGGGTAACAGGGGTTATAAAGTATCTTTTATGAGAAGCAAGCCATAAAATTATGTGGCTTCCTTAGAAAGTGCTAAGAGGATGGAGTGGCAATTTCCCAAGGTTAAATCTTGAAAATTAAATTAAAAAAATGCATGATTTAATAATGGGAAGAAACCAGCATAAGCCAGAAGATTCTCAGTTAAAGCAGAAACTCAACACATCCGTTGTCCCTAAATACTACAGGTGTCTCTGCACAGTGGGTGATCTCACATGTCTTGAATATATTTGCATATATCAAGCCACAATAATGATGAGACCTGTTTTTCCTCCCTTCCATTTGTGCTACCTGTAAATAAAAGCACGTGACAGGAATGTTAAGGCTTCAGGCTACCCTGTGCAAGAGCTCAGCTGAGATTTCAAATGTGCCATCGCTCCAGTGCGAGGGAGCATTCAATCCAAAATATCTTTTGGCTGGATTGGGACAACAGGGCATCCACCAGGAGGGATGGGCTGCCAGGCAACATGGCTCCTGGCTGGCTAATCAGGGCATCGGTGTTCTTGCCCAAGTGGTGTTTCCTCTTGTAATGAGAATGAACTGAGATGGGGCAGTGATGGCTCAGGAGAGACCATGAGAATAAAAGTCCGGATGCCCCGGGTGCAACAGAGTGCTTCATCGTCCTCAGTGGGAGCCAGATCGGGCTCCTACCTGCTGAAATATGGAGCAGGGGAGCAGATGTGGCATGACTGAGAGAGGGGCTCTGCCGTGGTAGCCTCCCCCAGGAGCTGTGGCCAGCGGGGCGTGCACTCCGTGTCGCCTCACGCAATCCCAGCTGTGCACAAGGCTGTCCCCTCCCTGCTCAGTCACATCCACATCTGCCCCTGCCAGTGCTGTGCAAGCCTCGCCATGGCTTTTTAGCCTCTGAATGAATTTGTGCTAACTGCGGTGTCTAGCAGGTATCACGCCATAGCACATTACCCATCCAGCAAAGCACTGTTCTTACAGATGATCTATATGCCATATGGTATTATCACAATTCATTTAAAGTAATGTGACTTTGCAAGTATGGCCTTGGGTATGCAGGAAAGTGTGGCAAAATAGGTTTAACACGGAGAAGTGGAAGTTCTCTCCAGTTAGCTTTATGATAATGAATATGAAGACATGCTGTTGGAAGCAAGCTTGTGTCTGTATTCATGGTGCGTAGCCATGTATTGATTTTTATGGCGACATTGTAGCTGAAATTTTTAGAGAGGCATTCATTTTCTCATTAATATGCGGGTTGGATAGTGGCTAACAATAGTTTAGTTTAAGAAAAATCTATGTCAGCCATTAAAAGAGCTACAAGACACTGAATGCTAATTTTTCTCCTTTACTATAAGATTTCCTTTGGTATATTTTCTCTTTTTGGAAGAAACAACAAAAACTTGCATATGAGCAAGCTAAATCTTGAGCTGTAAATGTTAAATGATTTTGTTTGGATGCTAGACATCTGACATACTGTACAAGTCTGCTACTTAATTACCCCCTGTGGATTTGCAATCTTGTTGCAGCAAAACCACCCTTCCGTGGGACATTTTTCCTGCCTTTTGCCTTTCCCTTTCATAATTCATTGTTTCGAACTCTCTCCTTTTTACCTAACTTAAGACATCAAGGCTGGACAATATGAAGCATGTGCCCCAAAGCAAGGACATAATTTTAACTCCAACTTATTCTCCCTTGGTATTTAGACTATCCATATTAAAGTACTATTAGTTAATAATATTAATTTGCATCCCTAGCTTTACTGTTTCATTGTATTTTCCGTAGCTCTACCCTCATAAGGTTTTCACTTGGAGGCTCTGTTTGTGCAATGAACACATAAAGGATATTGGTGATACTGAATAATTAAAAATAAATGTACATAACAGATTTAAATAGAGTGCAATTCTGAAATCCATACCCTTCAAAGGGAGTGTTGCCTAACTAAAGGATCTTCCAGAAAGAATTTTTTTATTAATAACACCAAAATTTTACACATCATTCTTCATCTGTACCTGCCTATACTATTATATAGAAGGTGGGGATCAATATCTTAATGCACAGGGAGAGGTCATGGAACAGAAATGTGAAACTACTCTCTAAACATGACACTAAGTACCGGTCACTAGCATAAACTCCAGCCCCCTACTACCTAAGACATTTGGCCTCCCAAGGAAGGACGTTAAGTTAAAAACAGAAGACAAACATCACTCTTACCACAGGTTTGTTGCCAGAAAACTGCGGCAAAGGGCACTGAGTGGCGTTCTCCCATTCGAAGTAGTGATCCTTACAGTAAGTGACATTGTGAAGCAGCAGACTCTGAGGTGTCTGACCTCGGACAAGCTGACTTAAAACAAAAATGTTCATCAGTGATACGCTTCTTTGCAAGGTTTCTGTGCATCTGTAGGTTTTGCACTAATAGTCGAATGCAGATTCGGAGATAACTGAAAGTTCAAGAACTGGCCATTTCAACCCTATTCTGCTCTCTTGTTCAAATTACCTTTCCTTTAGCTTTGCCATGACTTTTTGACCAAATGCAAGAAGTGTGTTATAGTATTGGTACACATCAGTGCAGCTGAAGTGTGGAGAGTCCTTGTGTAGAAAATGTACATTTTGCTGTTTGTGGCAAAATTAGAATGATTTTCAAGTTCTTTGGAGCAGACACTTTGACCTCCTCTGTATATGAGCATCTGGTATTGTTTAGAAAAATAATAAAATTTAATAGTGACAGACCTTCTCTTTCCTTTGCTGCTTTCTAAACGCATTTTTAAAAGCTGCAAATAAAGTTGGAGGGCCGTAATTAGATGTGTACTCTCTAAACATATTAAATTCTAGCTTCTTTACTTCAGAGAATGTTAATGATGTGAATTTTCCCAAACATATCAATCCTGACCGTTCAGTTTAAATGGGTTTCAGCTGGTGTTGATTATGGGTAGAGAAGGAAGATTTTTATGGGGAAACCCTGTTTGTTTCATATTGTTTCTCTCTGAATTTTCCCTTCCATACTTACTTTGGCTCTACAACGTTAGCCTCTCCTGCCCACTAGTCTAACAAGGGACAAGGAGGTAAGAAGTGCTGCCTTCTACTACATGGCAGTGTCATCGRCTGCCGCCAGTTCAGACAGAAAGACAGAAAAGGAGGTAGGCTCGAGTGAGTTTTGTTCAGTCACCTGGGAAGGAGAAAGAGGTGGGAAGTGAGTGAAACTTTGGGGTTTGACTCCTTTTCATAAATGGRGTAGTGGTAGGGACGTGCTGGGGCAGCAGGGAGCTGCTCTGTTGCACCGCACGCCCAGCCTGGAGCAGGCAGCGTGCTCGTTGAATGCTATCGGTAGGGCTGTTAAATAAGTGTCCCCTTTTCGGGGAAGTCTCTTGCTGAGGAGTGTCAATCAGCTGGCTAGGTAGAAGGAGCTTACAAAGCTGAAGGTTTAAAGGGTTCATTATAGTTTTTTGAAATTGGATTCTAAAAGATTTGCCAGAGAGAGCAGGGAAGGGGGCCATTTAATCAGGCCAGGATACAGTTTACAGCGTTTGTTTGCAGCTGTGCCTCTGAAACTTGGGACTAATTAATTGGGCCAATTTCAGGAACACTCAAAGCCAAAGTGGATGTGGCAGCTCTCAAATCACAAGGAAAGAGGTGAGAAAAGTAACACACCACAAAACACTGTACTGGCCTGTTCCCTGCCCCGTGGTGACGCCATGTACCTCCAGGGAACAGGCAGACGCTCACGCTGCTGTGGGCTGGGAAGTTCCTCTGTATCAAAAAGTAGTGGTCTGTACATACTTTAGTGGTGGGCAATACCATCTGAATGTTTTACGAAACAGACATAAAAAGTGTATTATGATAACACCAAGTGACTCTCTCCTTAGATCTGAAAACCTTTACAACAGCTCGAGGCCATGTGTACGCTAGATAGTCAGTAGGAAAAGATCTATGGAGCAAAGCAGTCTTTGTTGAGGGCCTTGCACTGTACACGTTTGAGGGTTACCTGGGGCTTAGGACTAGGTCTGGTTTGATCCCGTGAACAGATCACTTGTCAGTGCTTGGCACACAGAGGTGCATTCCTGTCAGTGTGGTTTCATTCCAAAACACTGTGTTATGCAGCCCGAGGTTGCGCCATGGTATGAACCGGAACATAGGAGGTGAGGAGGACCACCAGATTTGCATCAAAACTGCACTCCCTGTCTGAATTAAAATGTGAATGTAGATGCACTGCTGTAGATTCACATTAACACCATTGCAAAGAAATGAGAAAAGGAAATGGGGGGAAGCACAGAAAGGAGAAGAAGCAGAAGATGTCAATGGAGCTGGAAACAGAAGATGGAAATGTTTTCAGCAGTAGGCAGCTTTTTGCTCTCACTCTTCATCAACAAGGGATTTATCAGCCCCGGAGCTTCTTAGGAAGGCTCCCTCGACCCTGCTGTCCCTCAGTGTGAGAACTGGAGCCCTTCAGGGGATGGACCTTCCTCTTGTGCTGAGGAACAGGGAGACAAGCAGTGACCTGGCAGTCATCCCTCTCCATAAATGCCACCTGACTGGGCTAGTCATAAACTTGAGGTTTTTGTTACTGTAGTCATTTAAACCTGGTTCATAGTATAGTGCCTATTTCTCTATGGTGAGGAAATTTGGGGTTCTTTTCCCCACAGAGAAAGAAGGGCAAAACCATTTATATTTATGGATGTAGAGGAGAATGGGCACAGGGACATTCACCACCGGGTAGCTGACATGCTCTCTCACAAAATGCTTTACAAGAGCTATGAGCATAAGGTCTATCCCTTATTAATTTGAACCCACAAAGGTCTGATTCCTAATCTGCAATGTCCCCAGTTCTCAGGGATGGCAGTTCCTTTGGACTGATGCATTGATAAGATGCAGGTTGTAAGAGTGGTTGAAAAAACTAAACCACACTTTCAGTCCTCAGAAAAGTGGTGTGTTTTAATTTCAAAATGCTTTCATTTTGCAATCTGTCTCCAAGCAAAGATCCCAGCAGTTTGTTAATAGAAAAGCACAGGATTGTAGATTTGAGTCATGTTTCATCTCAAACTGTGTACATATATCCCATGTAGTTTATGCAGACACTTACCCCATACCATGGATTATTAAACCAATAAAGAAAACCACAAAGAGGTGATGGGTATACCAGAACACCTCATAGCATGACCTTCTGATGAGCTTAGTGGATGAAGTCATGATCAGAATTAAAGCCACAGTTATCACAACTCCGGTTACTCCAGCTATGGTGTTTAGTACCTCTCCTGTTGTGTTCTAGAATAAGAATACATTATTAGTATTAGTATTTGTATTAATATTAGTAGTTGTTGTTGTTATAATTGTTATTTTTATTACTACTTCTGTTACTGTTACTACTGTTACTGTTGCTGCTATTACATATGAAGCTAAAATCTAAGGTATATATTCAGCATAGGAACAAAACCAGAACAAGACATGGAGGCAAGGCAAACCTCCATTTTACCACAGAAGAGCATGGAAAAACATCCCTCTCTTCTATTTCCACTCAGGCTTATCCCAGACAGATGTGTAAATGKTTGCTGCCACTTATTTGTTTCAGGAATTGAAAGGAGGAAATTAGACAGTCTCATTAGTACTTTTATCTATTTTGCTTATGTAAAAGTGTCTCAGAAAAAAAGGAAAATGATTAGAGAAATGAGAAGATTAATCCTGGAGATGTAATAAGCAAAACAGCACTAGAAAACAGCTTATTCATATGAGGGTGATAAAGTGAGGTGCTAAGACACCTGCAGCCATAAAGGTGTGTGGCTTTTTTGTGCTTATTTTACTTCAGCTTGTGGGTTTTTAGCAGCCCTGAAATGGTGTATAAAAATGGCATGCTCTCATTTACCTGATCAGCATATCTCATTTACCTGTTCCTTACATTTACCTGGAGATACATTGGATAATACTTGGGTTTATTTTTTAAAAGACATATTTATATTTACATTTTTATCCTTGTCAGTGATGAAACATTAATAGGCTGGGCTTGAACATGTTTCTTCTTGTTCATGACTCACAGACATCAGCACAGGTCTGTTACATCTGTCTAAACTCACCAAAATAAACTGAAGTGAGAATGAAGATGTATTTTGAACACAGCAGTCAGATGCTGATCTCAGTTATAAAGTGCAAATCGTGAAGAACAGCAGTAAAAATCTCACATGCAAGATGACACTCAAGCTAAATATGCCAGCAGAGTGTAAATGAAGTCCCCATTTGGCCTGCAAAGCATATATATCTGTTTTCCTGGTGCTGATGCGCAGGAATGAAGGCGCTCAGCATGCCTTCTGGATCCTGAGTTGGTTCTACAGCTTAATACACTAGGAGAAAAAAAACCCTGTATTGTACTTGTAAAGTGCACACATTTGATATGGAAATCCTAGAGGTGATAATATTCCACAATGCCGTTTTTAGAGTCACTTTTTACGATAAAATCATTCTTTCAAATGTTCACACTTGACAGCACACAGTACATTTTCAAATTGGTGCCTGTGAAGAGTGTGTTCAGATCCTATTACATATTAACAGGATTGATCTAGGTGATATTTTGAACATTTCCATTACAGTGGCTAGTTTGAATGTTGAGATGAAAYAAGGAAAAATGTCAAAGACGCTTAGTGCATTGCTACTACAGGGGTAGGATGAAACTGAAAAGAACGCCTGAATTGTTGCTCTCAGAACTTTCTTCTCTGAAGTTAGAAGCAATCTTTTATTTACTTTCCTTCATAATTTATTAATTCTGAGTGTAGCTACTGAGACACAAGTGGGCGATAAAACAAATATAAATATTAGAGGTTAGAGTAAAATCTAGGCTGGTAATTGTGGGGCATATTACTGTGAGAAATCTGGGAAAGGATCTCAGAAAATGCTAGCCTTCCTCCTCAAGGGTATTTAGGATCTTAATGTTAATTAGAGGCTTACCTCACAATTATATCACCATGGGAAGGCTTAGTGGAGAAAAAAATGCATGCTGAAAGATGTAGGTTCCTGTTCAGAGCTGTGAGCTCTGTTCTGTTCTTCGGGAACATCTCACGTGCATGTGGTGAGAATGGGCATCAGGTGTTCAGAAAGACTGGGCAGCTTAGTCCGTGCTTGCTGTCCTGTTCTGATAAACCTAACTACTTTGTCAACACTAACATCAAGACTTTTGTGTTCACACCATTGAGACCATTCATTTGCTTGGTTTTCTTCAAACTTGTTTACTTGTTTGTTTTGAAAGAAGCAAAAATCACATTATCTACACTGGCAAGGAACTGAGAAAAAATAGGACAAAATGCCTTGTGAAAAGTGCTGTTGAATCCTACTGGCGGTTGTCAGGCCATCATCTCACTTTGTTTCTTGTTTCAGTGGAGCACACCACTGACTGAAAGAGCCCCACACCATGTTCATGCAGCCTTTATTGCATGCTGGCTATGTGGGAAATTTCTAAAGAGCAGAAACAATATGTGCAGGAGTCTCACCAGGGCCATTTCAACCCTGGAGTATACAAGAGTATACAACAGTATACATAAGCAAACAAATAACATCTACGGGATGTATAGGATGATGGAATAAGGAAAAAAGCTGATTAATTTTTGCATGTTTTACATGCATGCATTGCAGAAAGGATCTGTTTTTCTTTATGAGTATTATAAAGAATAGCTTCTCTACCCACGCTGTTTTGAGATAGCCAAGGAAGTGGACAGGAGACACAGTCACTTTTCTTCCCCAAAGCAAGCAGGACCATTTATTTGCAGGGCTGAGGTGCGCATACTCCTGCTTGTCTCTGAAGAGCACACACCAGCAGTAGCTTCCCAGTGCACTGACCCCTATATGCAGCGATCCTCCGGGTGGTTTTGCATGTGCTCTTCCCTGGGCAGCCACACTCGGCATGTAACAGGGCAGAATCAACCCCCAGATTGGGAAGATACTGCGCAACCATGGGGAGAGACAAATAGCAACTGTGAAAGAAATGTTGTTATGTGATATTGGTTTTTTTTTCTTTCTGGAAAGAAGTTGTGTTTGTTCCATACATTGATAGTTTAGTTTAGTTTTTTAAAAATTCTTTGCAGGTTCATTTCATTGTCCACTATTCACAATACTCCTTATCCCTCCCCCTCAACTGTATCCTGACAAACTGATTAAAATACTGTAGACATTTCTTTGAGCTTGGTAACCTGAAAATTGCAGCTCTGAGTAAGTGTTTTCAGCTGAAATTGAGGTTAACCTTTGGCAGCACCTTCTCGCTCTGGTTAAAAGGCTTTGAAATACAGTTATAACGACAATAGAATCCACAGAGGAAAACTTTTTAGATGAGGAAAACCGAAAAGTGACAGCTTACTGTTTCATAGGTCCTGATTGGGTTCAAGTAGCTTTCATTTGGGCTCTTGCCGAGGCCAGAAAGTTTATTCCGTAACTCCCCAGCTTCCTTTGACTGGCTGGTATGATATCGCTCAATGTTGATCAAGTGGGCAACAATATGGATGGCTGCATGAGAGAAAGAGTGGTGTAAAATTACAGACACGCTTGTACGTGTCCACAGTGCCAGAAGGAACTTCATTAAGCACACTATGAGCTATCTGAAAAGCTTGGGCATAAACTGAGACCTTTGCATGGGTTCAGCTGACAGTAAAAGGAAAATTTTATCAAATACGTGTCTAATATGAAGCAACTGCTTCACATCAGAGAGGAGAGGAACAGCTCCAGGGTCACCTTCCATGTTTACAGTCAAGTGCCCTGCAGACTTCAGTGTCATCAAAGGAGGACCTCTTGAGAGATGATATAAACGTGTTTGCCTCTGATTTTAAATTGTTCAAAATGAGGTAAACTGATTAAAATCCCTATGTTTTTATTAATATGCCAGGATGTGCCATGGTCTAATATTGCTATGCAGGACACTAACTTGTCCTTTTTAGGCATAGGCCGGTTTGCAACTTGCACCAGGGATATTTAAGACATGCGTCCAAAATCTGTCCCCTATTAACAAGTAGCTATAGCATTACTTTATGCAGGTGGAGCCTGGGGAAGCCGCAGGAACTATGATTTTAAGGGAGAAGTCTGAACCACAGTGTTAGATCTGATTTGCCCTGAGCATCATATATCACCTCTACTTCTGGCCTGCTCCCAAAAGGTATTTGAAATGGTCAGTTTAGAAAAATGCCTTAGAGTAAAATAAGAACTCCCCTGTAATTCTTTTCCTGAGTGGAAAGATGATAATTTCAAAAGGAAGGACTTTGTTTTATTATTGGCTAACATAGATAAAGTTGTAATCATGCTAGGTGCAGAGTTTCAGTTTTCAGTATGAGATTCTCAAATCCATTACAGGAAAGTTGTAATTAATGCAAAATATTAAATGCCAAAGGATGAAAAAATGACAATGAAAAACAATTATACGTTTACAGTAGAGCTATTAGGATATGCTATTTCTAGTGTTTATGATTAGCTTCCCATTACCATCTCTCCTTCAGTGTGCATCTGTTCCTGTCCCTGACCATTTAAAAAACCTTTCTAAAAGGCAGTATTTGTAGTAAACCAAATATGATCTGCTTCCCTGAACAATATTCTCTCAGAAGATTATTTTTTCCTTTTTCTTTTTTCTTCTTTTTTCCTTTTTTCTTTTTTCTTTTTTCTCTTTTTGTTTTTCTTTTTTTTCTCTTCTCTTCTCGTCTCGTCTCGTCTCTTCTCGTCTTTCTTCTCTTTCTTCTCTCTTCTTCCTTCTTTCTTATTCCTTCTTTCTTCTTCATTCTTTCTTCTCTCCTCTTTCTTCTTCTTTTTCTTCCTTTTCTTTCCTTTTTTTAATTGTAACTATTTGCACAGAAGTAATGTCTTACTGTGCTAGTCACTGTGTAATCATAGATGAAAACACAGGATTAAATGCATAAGGACTTTGGTATTGCGAAGTCTTTTAGGTGCCTATCCACTTAGTGAGCTCCCTCACTCCACATACCGGAGTCCAGCTCCTCTGCAGCTCCTGGGGAGAGCTTTGGGCATGGGAATATGAGTTAAGGTAGCATGCTAGCCATGGAAGTGCTTAAAGCAGCCAGTGCAAAAAGGTAGATTGCACTCTTCCCCCCAAGAGCAGGTTAGCCCATGTGCCCAGGCTGGAGAGAGGTTATTTTCACTCTGTTCTTCTGAGGTGATTCTTCTAGAGCAGTAGATGTGCTGTGGTTGGTTGACTGTCAGGTTGCACTTCATTCAAAACATAATGTTAGTTTAGGAACTCCCTCCCGCCACTCCCTAACACCTGCTTCACCTCATTGCCCCATGCGTAGATACTCACTGGGAGATGAAAGACCTATTTTAAAATCCTTGTTACATTAAAGTAGGGCTTTAAACCAAATCACATGTCCTAGTCACTGGGCTAGACTGGTTATTCTCTTGTGAGCTGTCTCCTGATGAAACCCTTAATAAAAATAATCAAATATTTATTGACACAGGCATCCCAAGTGAATATCCTGAGCACCCAAACTACAAAATCCAACTCCCATTTTTTCTGAATCTTTGGCCCAATGAATAATAAATTATTTATACAAGCTGGAATAGCTTCAGCAGAATGGAGACTGAATCCAAATGGGTATGAACTGCACAGAGATAAAATGAGCCTGGAAATTAGAAGACAGATTCAAGCCATCAAAGGAATGAGACTCTAAAATAACCTTTCAATAAACGGGATAATGGGATCAAGCAATTTAAGCAGCTTTCGGCTGAAGGTTGGACATTTTATGAAATAGCATATATGACGTGACTGTGAGCATTAGAGGGTATTGGACTCAGTGACCCGGCATGTCCTGCGTACGTTGTTATAGATTAGGTGCTGCATGTGAAACAACCTGGCCAGCATCAGGCGGGAGACGCTCCCCAGAGCTTGCACGTGAGAGGGTGCTCCCAGCACCTCAGCAGCGCTAGGATGCTGGAAGGAAGGTTACACTAGACCACAGGCAGCGAGTGAGATGTGTGGATTCAGACTGTCAAAACCCAAAAGCCCGAGAGGCTGTGAGCTGCAGGGTTTAGGTGGCAGCTGTGTGGGGGCTGTGGCAATCTGTTCCCCAGCATACAACTGATGTATAAGCAGTATATAAACACTGTTTATGTACTTAAGTGTAACAGCACTTTTAAGTGCTGAGTGGGAAGGGGGGGAACTGTTCCTACAAGGGGCTTCTTTCAGAACAGATGTTTTGGCCTGGTAAGGATGTTGTCAGATCCAGCTGGAAGGGAACCAAGTCATTGCTTGACAAGGACCTGATTTCTCTGACATCTGAAAGAGCTCACTTGGAGGACGGGAGTGCGGGGTAACGGACCGCTGTCTGCGGTAGGTTGTGGAGTTACATGCTGCATGTAGTCCAGTACTGGACTAAGGGGAAGAGGAGAGAAAACTTTCAAAGGATGGAAAGCCCTGACAATGAATCTCTGAGTGGACTTCCACTGAGCAGTTATATCTTGGCATCTGCTAGTGATTACTGGTGCAACCAGTAAGAGTACTTGTCCTCTATACCTGCAGGATGCTCTTTATAACTCTGATATGATGTAATAGTCACCATAGCCTTGGGACCACATGAGTTTCACACAGTTGTGATCCATAGTGTTGTTTTACCAAGGGTTACCTGCAGCATATAAACTACACTTTTTGGACTATCCTTACTCACTTAAAATAGCAACATCGACTAGAGGTGGAGATTTGAATCTGTGTTCATAGCATAACACACTTTCTCTCTTTCACCTTCAAAACACACAGATTTTTTAAAAAGTGATACTGCAGATTGTGAAGTCTTCATGTGAAATGATGACATTTCTGTTGTTTAGAAGGCTACAAAACCTTGCACTTTCCTCAAAGTGCAGGATTGTACATGATTTTTACAAATTCTAGTCATGTTAGCAGCGACAGGAAACCTAGTGCTATCTGGTGTATGCTGAGTGTTTCTTCCAGACAGAGGTCCACGTTTACTAACAGAATATTTCTAGTCTTGAGCAGAAAAAAACTGCGTTGAATAGATATAGTTTCCCAAGAAGGTCTCGAGCCTAAGGTTTAATGAAGAGTAGTCATGTTGCAACTTTTCCCTGGAAGGAGAGATCCGCTTTCTGCAACTTAACCTAGTAAGATTTTTCTGCAGGCTATTAAAGGACACTGTTTTGTCCATCTGCATATTGTTCTGCTTTACTGTAAGTGTTACTGTCACTGGAAACATCATCATACCTTCTTCTCTGGGATTTACCACATCTTCCCTTCTGGGTGACATTCCCTCCAGCTTTCATCTAACAGGTAGAGGATATTACAAGCGTAGAAGACTTCCAGAATGAACAGGAGAGGGTTTTTTTCTGCAAGCTATTCTGTGGTAGCAGTTAATATACAGAGTATAATGATACACTGGAAAATATTAACAGTCAAACTAATGATGTACTGAATATGTTGGTTTACCTGAGTCTCCCATGATCTTATATATTGCCTGGAGTGTTATTAGATTAATACTTCTGATGTTTTTTTGTGTGCTGCTAGGAAAAAATGATGCAATCTAAAAATGAATTATAGCTGGATGGTAAGAGTAATGCAAAGATCTAATTCCATTTTCAGTGTGGTTCATTTAATGTACAATAGTTGTAGCAGACTAAAAAGTCTGGCACTGGATACATTGCCATTAGCTAAAATATCCCTAAAGTGCATTTTCTGAAGGTCTTTGCGTCTGTAGTGTATAGAATTTACTAAGCAATTCCAAAATTAATATGCAGATTTCTGAAATCTGAGCTTACAACAGTTGGGTTTTTTTTCCCCTGCACCACTTAGCTAAGTTAACCATGAGGACAAACTTTAAGGTACTACATCTCAGGATTTTCAGTTCAATTTTTTCCTCATTCTGCATGAGCAAATATAAAGTATGGAATAAATCATGTAGTCTTTTAAACAAAGTTCTTTTTTTATAACTGTGCATGAAGACTGAAGGATTTTGACTGTTGTTTTTAACAACATCTGGAACCTCTGAAGCACTTAACATACATTAATTTGTATTTGACCCTGAAATGTTTTATCTAGTCCACCTCTGAGATCAAATAAAAGGTTTTATTGGAAGGAGGGAGGGAGGAAAAGGGTTGCTATTAGAGCATGGTGTTTACTGTACATATTCTTAAATACAAAGAGATGTAATTAAATTATCTTAAAAGTCTGGTCAATTTAGCTAGTCTTATTCAGCCAATTGTGCCTTCAGTGAAGCATGCACAACTCTCATTGAACTAAACAGAAATTGCATGTGTTTATCTGAGGACAAGATTTCACTCTCTCTTTTTCTGCATGCCTGTACAGGATAATAATCAAATTGGAGCTTGCTGCTAGCAGTTAAATGTTTTGGTTAACCAACCCATCATGATAAAATCAAAGGGTCAAATCCTGGCCTTTCTGCCCGCAGTGAAGAGAACGGCTTTGCAAGCAGCTATCCCAGGCGCAAGGAATTCCACCCCCGACCAAGCCTGGGTTCTTTTGCCGCCCACTGCCTTGTGCCATTTCTAGTTACACAGAACCCTTAATTCAGCTTCATGCTGTCTTTGTGGACTAAAAAAGTGCAGGTTATGTAAAAATTACAACAATAGTGACCACACACATACTTGTATTGGATTTTTTTTTTTTAGAATGGTTATAAACATCAAAGAAGAGCATGACTTGGACCATTTTTTATCCTAGCTGGAAGCTTATAATCTTTAATTTAATGTAGTTTCCTTCCTAGTACTTGCACCAAGTCTGAATTTAAACAATATGACTGAAAAAAAATGCAGTTTAATGGAAATTTCATTTTCTGTAATTTCTGGAAGTACAACACTGAGATATCAGCTAAACCTCTTTTGAAGATAAGCATCTGCTTCCCTGAAAACTTCATCGCTTGCTTACACAAAAATGTGACTCAGATCACCAAAGCCCTTCACATAGCCACCACTACCAAAACATGGTCGAAAATGGAAAGGTTTTCTAGTATTTTTAGCTATAGATTTTTCAGTGCTTGTCAGAAGCCAAACACACCTGGCATCACTATACTTCTGTCTGCGTTTTGCATGTTCTTAAAGAAAATCGCACTGCTGGAATTTTTAAGGAGCAGGAACCACCATTTCCAACAGCTTAACTACAAAGAACCTCACTGTCCTTCCCTTACTTTCCCCTAATTGCTTAAGCTTTATTCATACCATAATTCAAAGACTGTTGGAGCAATATATCTACATAACATTTCTGGAAACATCAAAACAACACAAGAAGCAGTTTGTTCTTCCAGATATGCACTGTATGTCAAAGTGGAAAAAAAAATATCCCCCCACACTCCCCACTTCAGAAAATGTATGAATGTACTTTCTTAAGAGGGTAAAACCAATACAGTAAGAGGGAGGAGTTGTACAAAATGTTATTTATTATCTCTTGTAGATATCTTTAGGTTACAGACAACTGCCTCTCAACTGAAAAGACTCTTTTGCATTAGAAAGCATAGAATGATTTGCACTGATCAAACTGAAGTGCATGAAACTATGATTTTATTCTAGCAGAGTTACGGGTCTATAAGGAAGATTTATTAGTGGGTGAATAACTCCCAGACAGCTCTTATCACAGACAGGCATGCAGAATGCAGGAAGCCAAACTAAGCAGAATTCCCTTTACTGAATTTTCAATGATGCCCTTGATTATAGATAGCATTGTTTACTCTCTCTCTTTCCTCCAACTTCCCTCTTCCACTAGTCTCTAATTATATCCCTTTATGACCTGACCAATTAAAGCTTGCTCTTGAATTTGTATTAGAGCTGATGAAAAATTAAAGGTACAGATGTACGTTTTCCAAGGCCATGCACACCTCAGCTGAGCTGGCTGCCTGTTAGAAGCCAGACAATACTAATGTTGCACTGACTATTTTTAGCACGCTATTAAATAAATATGCTGGAATAACACCACCTGGCAAGCTGAGATGAATACGTGTTACTTTAATAATAAAGGAGTCTACAATTTTATATTGTGAGGCTAAGCTTACTGATCTGATCTACAAA
The DNA here is from genome assembly GCA_035582835.1 of Phoebastria nigripes. Taxonomy (NCBI): domain Eukaryota; kingdom Metazoa; phylum Chordata; class Aves; order Procellariiformes; family Diomedeidae; genus Phoebastria; species Phoebastria nigripes. Next base: position 1,054,853 of record JAYKAV010003343.1, read on the forward strand.
TTGGTTTAACTTCTTGCTGCCACATTTAGGCTATTGATCATACAGGGGAGAACATTCATTTAACTAAGAATTACTAAATTGCAACAGACTAATAGGAGTTGACTATGCTTTTGTGTAACGAAAGGCAATATAGGTAGTACTTGGATAAATAATGTGTCAGTTGAGAGGGAAATGGCATCTATTTAGACATCATTTTAACACTTAGATTTTATAAAAAGGGACTCAATATACTTGTGGGTACCTCTTTACTCTGAAATGTTGCTTTTCTGTCACAATATGTGCTGTAGATTGTATTTTTTTAATGAATTTGAAATTTAATTTCAGGCAACTGAGTTTCTGGCCATTCTTTACCCAAGTCTGACTATACAGTGATATAGTGTTTTCCCAAACATGATAGTTGTTTCTCACTTGTCTGTTAGGGAAGCATGAGTTCATAAGTTGTCATGTTTTGTTCATTAGACTTTCCTGTATTTTGTTTTCTTCCTCAAATATCTCATCAACTATTTGTCCATTTTATATTCTGGAAAAAAACCCAACCCAAATAACAACCCAACAACTAACCCTCATTTTCTCCCTAGAGAGTGACAGAATTAAATAATGGTGCTTTCTGTCACTTCACATCAGCTCCTGTGTCTTTTTCCTTGGAATTACTGAAGCCATAAAGTAATCACTTTTCTGATAAACTTGCACTTCCCAAACTGTCCACCTTAATGCACTAGCAAACATTTTTATATGAATGTAAAAACCAAAAACATAAAAGGTTTGACTGTGCAGTTTTACTTTCTTTTTGGAGCATGACAAATTATACACCAAGTAGAAGTTGGTTAATTTACATTCCTGGGTTGATTTGTTAATTAAAGAAGCAATGTTGCGTTCTGTAGGAATCTGCTTTATGCTGAAACTGAACTCTGATAAATGAGTGGACATGACAGATAGGTAAATCATCATAATACAGTGTAAGATGCACGTTCTCACCCCCAGCCTTCCCCTCTGAATTCTTTAGCACTACATACAAAGGACAAATTTTAGCTATTGATTCCTGATGGCAATCCTGACTTCATATTCTTGTCTCACTGCATGGCGACATTAACAGCCTATACACGCAGAAGCAGCTCCCTCATGTAGACTGAAAAAAGTATTGGGACTGGGATCCACCCTGACAGCCCGGGGGTATAACTGTTACCCTGCAATGTCTTATGCTTGCAAATAACCCTGATTAACTCCTGTGTCTCCTTGATGTTTTCTAAGAGAACTATCTGCCCCAGATACCTCTCCATCTCTATGTGCTTATGTCCTTCCTCATATTACCTTTTGTTCTTCCTTCTCTCCGCATCCCTCTTCCCCATGCTATCTCCTGTTCCCCTCATGTCCTCTGAATTCCTACAAGCTTCAGTCTTCTCCAGGTCCTTTAACCACTTGGGGAACAGGAATGTGCCATGTCTCCTTCCCAGCCAGGCAAATGAACACCTATAGCTCAGTAAGTCACTAGGACCAGCAGAACAGATAACTTTTGATCTCAAGGTGCAGTTTTTTCCTCAAGGGGGCCATTAGTTCCCTGTACCCGTCACCTATTTAAAAGAAGATATTTAGGAATTTAATGTTTTTGAGACAGCTGCTTGTCTCAAATTTATTACCTGGTTGAAAAATTATTGAAGAAGATGTAGCGGTGGACAGATGAGAGGTGTGACTCGTAAGCACCATTTCCTTAGGAAATCAGACTGTAATGCTATGTCATCTCCCCAGACATCTGCTCTCAGGGATTTAATGAAAGCTATTTACACTAAATGTTAAGAGCACACAAGTTGGTCACATTAACTAAATGGCAACTAGTAGTTACTATCCAGGTTGAAAGTTTATTGACTTAACAGTCAAACTTTTCTCAAACAAAAAAGGTTACAAATGGTTAATCAGATGGGACTCCTACACCTATTTAAAGCTGCAGTCACCAAATGATTGCACTAAAATCGCACATCTCAGAGCTGATGGGGATTACAGCATTAGGCAGAATCACTGTGAAATTCAAGAGTTCAAAGGCAAAGAAGAAAAAAAAAAAAAGCTTACTTGCATTTACAGCTATTCCGTAGGCAACCATCTTGTGAAATGCGATGTTTTTGTCAAGCTGTCTCCTCAGTGCTCCTCCACAGCACTTGGTGAAAAAGTAGAACTTGTTTTATATCATTCCTATCACTATTTACAACTCACATTTTGGAGAGGAGAAGAGAGGAGTTCAGTACATTTAAAAATGGAATGTTGAAGGAATTCAGTGCAAGTTTTGGGTTAGCCTTAACTTTGGGGCTCAGGTAACTGTTTTCGGCATAGACACTCCAGGATTTTTTAAGCTGTTCAGCCTATGCAGGGGCTCAAAAACAGGTTTGATAAAACTCTGCTACATTTAGCTGTGATTTGTGAGTGGTTTATCTGGGCTGGTGATTGACTCATTTGCTGGTATAAGGACACCAGGCTGGGCCACCACTGCTTTACAAGCTCAGGTTTAGCTGCATGAACACAGCTGAACTGCTGGCAAAGCCAGCTTGCAATGAAAACATTTTCACTGCTATTATGAAATGCACACCCCAGGAGGGTGAGACTGTCTAGACCTCAGGTGGCTGCATGCTTATGTGTTACTGAGCCATCTTCCCATTATTGGAAGTGCTCGACGGTGGTATGCTCATGGCCAGCTGGGTGCCTCTGCGCAGAGCCAGCCTGGGGCTGGGGCGGGCTGCGGTGAGCCAAAACTAACACACTCTGCTGGAACCTAGACAGCCCTCATGGACCTAATTCAGTCTCTGAATGGTGTGGGTGTCTGGATTGCTCGCTTGACCTGGCACAGTGCCGTGCCAAAGATCCTGGCATTTATCCACATTTTTTCCCGGCTAATAAATCTTCCAAAAATCTGGAGCACCATGGGGTGCAGTGCCAAGACACAGCACCTCCTCGGAGAGTCACTGGATCCAGCCCTGTGCTGACCACGCTGGAGCCAGTCAAGTCACACTGTACCATGCTCCTCAAGAGCAGAATATTGTCCAGAAGAGCAAAATATTGATTATCTGTGAGAAGAGTTCCAGTTCTCTGAGTTCTTACTCAGCATCTGAGTGGGCATGCATATATTTTATGTTAATTCACAAACTGATTCAGAAGTCCAATAGGCATTTTTTTTTCTTAAATGCTCAGCTCCTGGACTTAAACAATCCTAAAACAGTGTTGATTCCCAGCCTAAAGACTGCTTGAAATGTAACTCTAACTCTGAAGAAAAAAAAAGGCAGAACTGAAATAAGAACCAGCTTACAATAAAATAAATTAATGTTACGATTTCTAAATTCCTGTTGTTCTTGGAGTCATGAAGTGATCAGTGATTTTTTACCCAAACATGTGGTATTGGAATTGCTCTAGCTACAATAATTCACTGCAAGTTGAAGCTATAGCTAGTAGAGCTAAAGCCTTAAGTACTTCCTATGCGTGATGCCGAGCTTAATGTAAATGCCTCTGAGCAGATGACCACTCCATTACAAAAACACATGTTTACAAGAAAGGAAGACCTGAATGGTGGCCACTCAGACAGAAGGGTTTAAACATGTTCCTTATTATCCTTATGACACTTTTATCTATCTGTACATTTTCTCTCTCCAGTTTTCACTTTGCAGCTACACAGGATACACATGATGGATACGTATTTTCTCCATTTGGCCAAGTTGCATTATTATGTCCCTTTTTTGTAGCTCCTCACTTTTCACTTCATGACACCATGCTATGCAGCGGCTGCCAAAATCAGTGTTGCATTTAGAGCACTGTGTTAAACAAGCCATTTGTTTCTCTTCAGTCATGAATACTGACAATTTAAATGGTAATAACCAGGCAATAGTGTACAGACTTCTCTATCAAAAATTAAAATTCCTTGGAAAATGTTTGATATGGATAATACTGCTGAACTATGGAAATAAAAAAGGGAGGATAATATGGCTATTTAAGAAATGGTACTTACAATGCTTGCTCCTCTTAAGAATGAAATAAGGTTTCTACTGACTGGTAACAGGATTAGCATGCAGTTAAAATTAAGGCACGTCGCAGAAGCTCTTGCCCAAGCCAGGGTTGACTGTACATATAACAGTATAAAGAAATTAAATTACAAGCTTAGTGTAGGAAAAGCAAAAGAAAGAAAATACTATATTAACATAATACTCTTTTATGGGAAAATTACTCTTGAAGCATCAAAAATATTATTATGAAGGATGTAAATAAAATCAGACTACGGATACATTCTTCCTGTGGAGCCCTTTAAAAATCAAACTCGTACTTACTCCCAGCATAATCCGTGTATAAATGTAAGCATCTTCGTCTTCATACCAGTGGAAGGTATCAATAAACAAATAGAAATTCAGTCCCAGCCACACCAGCTACAAAGCAGACAGGCTACAGATTAGTGACACTTACAGTATTTTTTAATGCATATAAAACTGGTTATGGTTATAGTTTTAAAAGTATCTGAGAGATACTTCAAAATCAGTGTGCAATGCAGTTCTTGATCACAGATGATAGAAATCACAAATGCCTGCTGGAATGAGGCTATCTTTTAGCAAATGCAGGATTACAGTTCTATCCCCACATCCCAGGTAGAGGATATAGATGACATTTACTGCGCGATGGTAAACTTGATCTTAAACACAGGGCTTAGCCGGATCTCTAAAAAGGCAATAAAGGCTAAAATTAAAGAATTCCAGAAATGGAACGAGTTAGGAGCTGAGGAAATTCCTTTCTGTGCCCCCCATACTCAATTCACCAAAGCCTCTGAAAATAATTCAGAATATAATTTCAATTACAATTGCAAACCTCTGTTCCCTTTATCTGAGGACTAAAGTACACGGACTTAAAAATAATTAAAAATAAAACAGTAAGACTTTAAATTGTTTTTAAGACTAGTTATAAAAAGGCTGCTGAATATTTTATAGCAAGTTTTACATTAAGCTTGAGAGTATTACTGTAAGCAAACCATAAAATGTCTTTTAAACAAGCTTAAAATATTTATATATATCCAATTAGATTTTTTTAATGCTAAAAATACTCACTAATAACAGCACTGAGAGTTTTTCATTCAAAATCCAGCATCCCATCCTGAGTGCCTCTCCCTATGCTAGCAGCAGCTGACTCTTGCCTTCCAGTGTAACCTGAGTTCTCCGTCCATTCCTCAGGCTTTTCTACTAACTCCTTTTGTCTTTAGATTTTAATAAGCACCTAGTGGGAGCAGGAGGTCTCTCCAGGAATTTTCTAATTAAGGACTGCCTGACAAGAACGGATCACCCAAGTGACATATCTCATGACCTGTGTAAATAAAATGCTGGTCATTGTCCAGTCCTTTCTCTCTCCAGAGTTATTTCTCAGCAAATGAGAGATGCTGTCATTAAATTGTCCTCTTGTACTAGCATGTATTTGGGTGGGTTTTTTTGCTTTGTCTTTGCAGTTTGAACAAAGTGCAACATTTCTTCATGATTTGTCTTTTAATTTAGTAGCAAATGGGAGCATCCCTTATATGTGCATAAGACTGGAGCATTACTAAAAGATCTTGGGAGCGCCAAAGTCGCTCAGTCAGAAGTCGGGAATTGTCAGAGGTGCCCCTCTAACATTCGTCTGGATTTCTTGCGAATATAGATTATGACAATGTTAAAATGCATGATGGGTTTTCATTCATTTGGCTGCAGTCATAAAATAAGCAGTTACTTGCTCTTTTGCCTATTTACATTGTTCGGAGTAAGGACACAAATCCTACCTCCTTCCCTCCCTGCTAGGAGGAGAGAAATAACAATTAGTTTCCTCCTGGGCTGCTCTGTCAAGCCTCACAAACATCAGCTGCGTTCACCCATGACCTGTGAGGTGAGGAGAGGATGCCTATTTCAGAGGTCTGAGCACAGAGGGGTTAGGAAAAACCATGTCCCTTACTTGCGCATGTGGCTTGAGCAGCCTGGCAGGTCCTGTGGCTCTCCATGTGCTCCGGACCCTGCTCCCACGTTTTGTCTGCAAAGTGATGTTGCTTTGGCAGGACTTAAGGTACTCAGGAAATACAAGCCTCTTCCAAATACAATCCACAAATACAATCCACAAACACTGTCCAGGGCTACAGCTTACCTGTTTTTTTTCAGGAATTGTTTTTATTTATAAAACCAGATGTTCCTGTTCCTCTGGGTTTGTCCTGAGGACTGTTCAGCCTACTTCCTTCTCCTCAGAGGTTTACTCCTGCGAGGATCTAACGAGCCATCTGCAAAAATGAGTCAGCAGCACTCAGTACCTCTCAGCAAGATCAAAACCTTTTGACAGGCCAGTGTTAACTGAGAATGCTGTTAGTCTGTTCAAGACTTCTCTTTAGTAGGTGGTTATTTGAGCAGCCAGCACCATGATTACATTCAACATGAAGAGCACATTTTTTGATTTGCCTTTACTAAGAGAAAAGAATAATTTATTGACTTTTCTGCACTTCTCCAGAGGGAAATCCCTTCCCCTTAGCCTCCCTTACATCATGGAACTGGCAACAACTGGGGTAAGGAAGAGATTGCTTTGAAACATGGTCAACTCCGCTGCAGGAAGGTCCTCCTGGCCAACCAGGTCTTAGCTCCTCTTTTGTCCTGTCCTGGTGAGCGCACTGCATTTACCCTTGGCTCCCCTTGCCAGAAAGCGGTGCAAACTGCCTGTAGTAATCTCATTCCTTCCCAGTAAAACCATTTTCTTAAGACCTTCCTGACTTGGCTGCGAAAGAGACCTTTCTGTGACAAAAGAGCTTAAAATTTCTTAAAGTTGAAATGCTATTCAGCTCAGTTACTTTTTAAACCAGTGCTAATGACCATTAATGAGTTAGCAGAACCATGGCAATGTGGTTATGAATACTCTGAATACAAGCATTTACAAGGGATTTATTTTGAGTTTTATTTTTCTTGGACGGTAAAGTTAAGMATTATTTATTAACAAACTTTATGACATGCCATGTGCAGTAATTGGCCACTGTCCATTATGTGACTTGATATGGGCTACTCCCACAACCACTCTCTTTATAGTAGCTTTGGTAATGCAGGAGCTAACAAGATAGTGAGTATTACTGTATTTTTCAGAGAGGTCAAAAGAAGAGGAAATAAGGGAGAAGAGAAGAAGAATGTGCAGAGGGTGAGGAGAAATACTTGTAAGGTCAGATGCCAATTTTAACTACTTAAAAAAAAGGGGGGAGAGAAAACCCACTATCTGGATTAGCTGCACTTCAAAGGGAAATGCTGCGCTGAGATGTTCTGCTTTGAAGTTCAGCCGATCCAGACAGCAATTTTCTAAAATGAGTCAAAACTGGCATCTGAAATAGATTTTTTTTCAGAGTACAGCAGATTCATATGCTGGTTTCGGCTCCAAAATTTGTCTGGATCAGCAGCTGTACTTCAAAGCAGCACATCTCAGTACAGCATTTGACTTTGAAGTGCATGTGGTCCAGATGCCAGTCCTCTTAAAGGAGCCGATGAATCAACTGCACTTTATTTTTTGTCTGTTGAAACAGCTATGTTTTTTCTCATATATAACTGTAATGTGTGTGGTCTCCAGTATGGTATCTATCAATAAAAACATAAAGCTAACACAAAAGCTCTTTATTGCTTCATTTTCTACAAAGGAACTGGTCATCATCATTTTATTATACTGATTTGCAGTGATCTCAGCCAATTTCTAGCACAAACTATTCAGACAAGACTCAGGAAAGGACATTTTATTGATTAAAGAACTAACTGTATTCCATTTTGTTATTGTTTTATCATTATCATGAGCTGCAACTGTCCTAAAAAGGATATAGATTAAGGATGAAAAGGGATTTGTTCTGGCAGTTGGGGAAAAAGCAGTGATGGGCGTGCTGAGTTCCCATGCAAGAGACAGGCAACTCTGTCATTAGCTTAAAAGGTCAGTTTTTGCATGGAAAGAGGTTTATGAGGTGCTGAATTCTTCCATGTAAGTATCTCAGCATTAATGTCAATGTTTATATCAATTACTGCTACAGATCTCAATCACAGTTAGTTCTATTCTATTTGACAGCAACCTCTATCTGAGGTTGTCAGTAATTTTTTTAAAGTACTTTCAACAGTGCTTACCCTTTACAAGACAAATTAATTATTAGCATGAGACTGTATACATATACCTATATATATTTCATTTTGATAGTCTATCCTAATTTTACTATTAGATATGCATGCCTTGTTTCTCAAAGGCAAAATCATTTCTGTTGACTCTGAAGTCTGCCCTAGCCCTTTCGTAGTTTTCCTGTGTGCTTGACTTTACATCTGTTAGTAACCTGGATGAACTCGGTAAGCTTCACTATGCTACATATAGAGATGGATATAGGTAAACAAGTGATCCAGAGGATCAGAGTGCTTTAATTTTGCAGACCATCTGACAGCCATTTAATTGCTGACAATATCAGAGTGTACACTTTGTATTAGGCTGTACAAAATGGTGGCGCTGCTGTGTTCTCTAATTTTTACATTATATCTGCATAATGTTTCATGATAATGTTTAAGAAGTGAGAGGCAGATTTGTCTCTGTTGAATGGATGAAGAAGCTGCACAATATATTTGATAAACCATTCAACTTTTGTGGAGAGAGAAGCTTCTGAAGCTGATTAGAGTGCAAACATTTTCCTTTTTTTTCTCTTTTATTCTTTTAAAGACAATTCTGAAGGAACAGAGGCCAAGGTTCAGCTTTGGTTGTTCTTCAATGCTCTGATTCTAGCTTTGTAAAAGAAGCTTATTGAATTTCTATAAACAGTGGCTGAGTGACTAGGAGCTGAAAAACAGCTATATAATTTTTAGAGATTTTCTTATAGTGGTTTTTTTTTTTTATTTAACTACCTCATTAATGTTAATGGATTTTTTTTTATGAACTGTACTCACATTATGGATGGGGGAACTGTTTTGCAGTTTGAGAACATTCAAAAAATCCCTAAAGGTCTAAAAGACTAATGTAATATCAGCCTTGTCAGTGCCAAAGATTCAAAAATCATCAGATTGTTCTAAAATTTATGAAACAAAAAAAAAAGAGTGTGCAGTTTGGGGAAGAGTGCTGACTGAGTACTGACACTTCAAGGGCATCTGGCTTCTCATTTACAGCTTTTTTTCCATAACGATGTATTTATTTTTTAATAAAATATTAAAAATCTTGGCCCCAGGAGTGGRCTTGAACAACAAAAAAAATCATGCCGTTATCAAAACACTTGTGATGCATCTGGCAGAATTAGCAATGGTATAGCAAGTATTGACTATGTCCACAAACCCAGTCGTTGGTCACAAGGCACAAAATGGAGAGAAAGACTTCTGTCTCTATCCAGAAAAGCAGAATAAAGTTTCAGAACCCCTTTAAAAAGAAGAAAAGTCTTTTGGTTGTAGGTCCAGCTCCTCTTGAACTCCACAAGCCAGTGCAGTAAAACAGACACAGTCCAATAAAGCAGTTCCTCTCCCTGTGCTAGCAGACCTGATACTGGTATCTGGGATATCTCAACTGACGGGCAGTGCCAGGATCTGGAATTGCAGCGTACGCCAGCGATGCCTACAGGAGTCAAGAAAAGGAGTTGAAAGAACAGCGAAATGCAGAGGGTCTGGGATCAAAATCAAAAGTCACGTTGGAGGCTAAAAGGGAGATTGTCACTGACCAGTGTGGGAACAACTGTTGTTTCTGCCTGAAGCAGGGCTCGGAACCCTGTTTGCAGAGGGCAAACTCTTTCCACAAGCCAACAGAAAGGTTTATCAATGAGAAACCTAACAGCTCTAGTTGGGGAGATAATCAGTTCCCAGCCAAACGATATTAATATTTGAATCCAAATCTTTTCTCTCTCAAGGGACTCCTTTATTACCATGCTTACACTGTAATCAAACTATATTCAGGAGCAATTTCAGACGTTCAAAAGCTATTTGTTTCAGTGAGTGCCAAAATCTCCCAGCTCTTGACTGTGCGTGTCCAGAAATAGAGTACCCTACCTTCCTAATTATATGTGCAAAATGCCGGTTTTCCCACATGAGCTGTTTTCCAGCTTAGTAAAACAAAACAACCCCTCAAAGCAGCTGAAATCTTGTACAAATAGATGTGTCCACAGGTTACCCAGATGAATTTTCCTTTTAGCTGTTTTGTAGGTAGCAAGCCGTGGAAAACAGGTTAAAGATGGGCTGAGAAATGGGAAGAAAAAGGGGCAGGAGGAAAAAGGGATGACAGTAGTGTCCACGATGTTTTCTCTGTGTCGCCAGACCTGAAAAATCCCATAATAGATGAGATATTTTTCATCTGGCCCTGTCTCATATGTTCCTAATACAGCACAAGTAAGTTGTGCATCAGCTGGCCTCCCTCCAGCTCTTCATCTCCTGTACCAGGTGCCACTACTAAGTCCACTGATCTGCCATCTGTGACACTTTTTTACAGGACTGTGCTCACAGGATGCCCCTTATGGGAGCAGGCTCTGCCAGGCTGGGTATAACGCATGATAAGGGGGAAGCGAGGGCTGTGCCCTGGCAGGTGAGGTGACGGAGGGGGAAGATGGCTGCCAGCTGGCTTTTCACCTCCCCCAGAGCCAGGGCATCGTCGACATAATGGAGAAAGTATTGAGAGACACACGATATGGATATAAAAGGGTTGTTCAGGTTCCACATCAGCACACAACCAATTCCCCTACACTACTGCACATACATAATCCTCTCCTGGAAAAAATGAGCTGACAAGAATCCACTAAGTTCAACAAGTTGAAATGCCAAGTCCTGCATCTGGGGAGGAATAAGCCCAGACACCAGTACAAGCTGGGGGCTGACTGCTGGAAAACAGCTCTACAGAGAAGACCCTGGGGGTCATGGTGGACAACATGCTAACCATGAGCCAGCAATGTACCCTCATGGCAAAGAAGGCCAACAGCCTCCTGGGCTGCATTAGGAAAGTGCTTTGCCACCAGGTCAAGCGAGGTGATCCTTCCCCTCCTCTCAGTGCTGGTGAGACACATCCTGGGTCCTCTGCTGGGCTACCCAGTACACGAAAGATACGTACTTACTGGAACGAGTCGAGTTAGGGCCACAAAGATGATTAAGGGACTGGAGCATCTTTCATGAGGGGACAAGCTGAGGGACTGTTCAGCCCAGAGAAGAGCAGACTCAGGGGGATCTTATCAATCTTATAAATACCTGATGGGAGGTTCCAAAGAAGATGGAGCCAGACTCTTCCCAGTGGTGCCCAGTGACAGGACCAGAGGCAATGGGCACAAACTGAAACACAGGAGGTTCTGTCTGAACATCAGGAAACACTTTCTTACTCTGAGGGTAACTGGCACAGGTTGCCCAAATTGGGTAAGGAGTCTCCCTCCTCGGAGATATTCAAAGCCCATCTGGACACAGCCCCGAGTAGCCTGGTGTAGGTGACCCAGCTCTGAGCAGGGAGGTCGGACTGGGACATCTCCAGTGGTCCTTTCCAACCTCAGACATTTTGTGATGTCTGTGATTTCCACTTAGTTTACTAGAACAAAGTGAATGGAGCATTCTGAAGTTTCTTACCCTAGACTATGAGCATACTTAATTTAACTAAATTAATTTGTCTTTTGTTAAAATTTTCATGAAGAAGTTATTAGATTAGTCTGATTTTATTTCTGGCTCTTATTCAGAACTTTGTGATCCCATTAGCAGTCCATTTTTATGAGGATGAAATGTTTTGGAGTGCTAGATTGAATATTTTCAGTGGAATATTTTATAGCAATTTTGGTTGATGCAGTCTTAAATTCTTTCACTGGATACACCAAAAACCATGATAAGAAGGAAACATAGGTATTTAAGTGACTTCATACACCCTTAAAATGAGTAGCAATGACATGAATACAGACTTTCATTAAATTAATATAAGGACTTGTATATAAGTATATTTTTAAGACTGTGTGCCGCAAATCATTTTTCCAAAAAACACATCACCATGCAAATTCCTCATTTGCATAGTAGTAAAATTGCCAGAGTTGATAAAACTGTATGATATCTGAATGGTTTTCAGTGAATGATTTCTCCTCATTTAGACTTTATATTCCTTCCCAAATTCATTCTGAGATTATTATTAAATCCTATTCCATATTAAATTAAAAACGAAATACAGTTTGCCGAGCATAGGAGCATTAAAAGGTGACTCTTATGTACTCCTTGGTGTCAGTAATCATATGCACATGCAGGAAGAGTAGCAATATGTACAACCTTTCCAGATGGCTATTCACAACTGCGCACAAGAACAGAGGTCAAGAGCTAAGAGTTCACCTAGTAGAAAGCATTTTCTAGCATGTTCGAAGTGGAAATTGTATTTTAAAGTAATTACAGGCCATCATGTTTAAGACTGCAGTATAGCAATATATAAAAGCATAAGCTGTAAATGTTCTGGACTCATTTCTCTGCCACTAAAATGTTATTTGCTTCCATTACCTTAAATTCAAATAAGCCAGTGGCACTGTCTATAAAGTATCTCTCTGTTGTGAGAAGAAGCCATGAAGAGGCATAGGCAGGGGGGTAGAATAAAGATCAAATACACCAAGAAGAGGCAAAGAAACAATGAATAAAGACAAAGTGGGAGGATGACAGACTTTTAAACAGTATTTTCACAGTCTAAGAAATAGTACCCTGGTGAGCAAAGGTTTCCAGGTGATGCCTGATTCTATCTATTTCTCCTTTCAACATTTTCTCCCCACATCTTTATTCCCTCCCCTAAACTTTTTCTAAAAGCCCTGTAAGTTTTAGCAGCTAAAACAATTAGTCCTATGTTAGATTTCTCTAACATCTCATGGCAATAGTGTGCATAGGTAAAAAGTTTGTGACATATTTGATTTAACATGCTGTGGACAAAGCAATAAAGTTTTAGGACGTCGGATCCATCCCAAAGGCCCAAGTGGTTGCACATGTTTAACACATCTCATGATTTGGTCCTTGCAGTTGAAATTAAATTTTGAGTGATTCCTTTCTAATAAGACCCTGATTTCATTCATTCTCACCTGTAGTGGAGTAATTCCTGACCAATGGGTGTCTGAGGCTGAGCACAGAGAAGAAAGCAGCAGACCAGCTCATGTTCTTTTCTCACCTCTCCTCTCCTTTGGGCAAGGCGCGGGGACTTCTTCCTCCTCTCCCCACCACATGCAGGCTGGTCGCCTGCCACGGTGCTTTCTTGAGAAAGCAACACAAGCAGCACAATCAGCTCCCATCTCCTCCAGCCAGGCAGTGACCAGCAATGTCCCTGCTGACCCATCACCACCACAAGCACCACCGCATCGCCCTGGCCCCATGGCCTTACCCCAGCCATGCCTGCTCTCCACAGGCATCACCCCTCACCAGGGCTCCGGGAAGTCAGCTCTTGCATCATTTTGCTCTAAATTTAGATTAACGTTGCAAGTGTTTCAAGGCTTTGAGCTGCCTGCAATTTCTGTGGAGCTGTAAATTTACCTTATTGCAAGTATGGACTTAAAGGTAACAGCAAGGATGTGGTGATTATAGTATTTAATGTATGCCTGTTTATATTGTAGTTACAACTTAAGCTAATGAATTCAATTTTGTTAAAGGTTTTCCCAATACAGTGCTTTAAAACAGAAGAGATTAAAGTTGGTTTATAGTCAAATATTGCTCATTTCAGATCTCGTAAAAGTTCTAACCACTGCCTATGGTTTGAGAATAAAGAAATTAAAAGACACTTAAAGGACTGTCAGTAAAATGCTATTAATTTAAAAGTTGAACAACATTTTTAAAATTTAGTTTTTAGAAATAAAACCTTGAGGGAAGCCTACTTACAAATCATGCTAATTTTTAATTTTTTTAACAGAAATTCAGTTAAAATGTTCTGTTTCATTTACTTCAATACTCAATTGATAGTATTTGTATTATATGTATTTTAAGATATAATAATATAATTTTATAATCATATAATTTTACTATATAATAATGTGGTTTTCATTCCAAAAAATACACTCATTTTTTTGGTAGCTTTTGCCATACTTAAAGTACTGTACAAACATTTCTATTCAGTCTTTACATCAAACTCTGTAAGGTGAAGGTAAGTTGTTATAAAAAGGAAAATCAGAAGGGGAGATTAAGTGACTTGCCAAAGAGTTACAGCAACTCTTAACAGGTTGTGTCTCATAAGGAGTTCACAAGACTTTTACTATTTTTTCTGTTGCTTTGAAAAAAGCTGAAACGTTCTTCATATATGAGAACATTAAACTGCACTGTTAATTGTTATTATAGTGGAGAAAATGATAATGTGCGATCACTAGACTCAAATGTTTTTACTGTGATTTGATAGATTACTTGAGAGAATGGCAGCAAGCGAGAAACAAAAAGAAAGATGACAAGAGATTTATTGCTTAATTCATTATTTGTCTTCTAAAGTCTTTTCCCCCCACGTATTATTAATACTTGCTAAATGGGAAACTGCTGCCGTACCTTGTAGGACCTGCTCCAGCATTCCTGTCCTGACATTGCGGCTGATTTGGCGACTGGGACCTGCCCCTGTCTGCTGTGTAGGGAGCAGCTCCGTCCCCTGCCCAGCCTGGGGGAGGATGCACCAGCCACATTTGCACACTGGTTCATCCTGCATCCTTGGCCATTTCAAACAAAACGGACTTTGAATGCCGATCTATATATTTAAGACTAAAATTGTATGCACAGAATGAAGCTTTGTTTCCTGGCAAGCTTCAGAAAGGTTCACGGTTTTGAGCAGAAAACTGACTCATTCTGAATTCCTATTACAGTGAGTTGGCTGAGCGAGACAATGGCTATATGGCTGTGGGAGTCCTGAGTAGGAGTAGGAATATGACATGCTTTATAGCACTGGTAAAATCAATATAAGAAAATGCATCCGGAGCTGGTAGTCAAAAACGGTGTAGAAAAATTGGTAATGATAGAGAAGATGGCCACAAAGATCAGGGCTGAAGATAATGCCGTCCTTTGAAAAACTTTTGCACACAGTCAGTCTCAAATATTTTTTGCCCCTTGCCCAGGAACAGTGCTCAAGAATCTCAGCTTTCTGTTGACAATTAAATAAACAACATCCTAGACCTTGTTGTTGTGGTGACAGCCTTGAAAATATAAATCAAGTGTAAACTGATCTAGTGATGCTTTCCAGACCTTAAAGACATCACGGGATGATTGCTGAGGAACATGAAGTGTCCTACACATATGAATGAACTATTAACTCAAACCTGCAAGTGACAGCCTATGGTACATTGAAAGCTGAAACGGCACGGACAGTATGAAATGAATGTAATATCAGACACACCATATAAATCATTCTGTGTGCAACAGCATGCACTGTTGTACTTAATCAAATAAAATAATCCTTAAAAATAAATATTTGCTGCCATAAAATTTCCACTGCAGTTCCACAAAACGTAATGAGCTTGCCTCAGGTTGTGCTTCCAAGACAGATAAATCAGGGCTGTGGTAAGTCAGCAAATCTTCCATCAAAGCTGGCCTAACTTTAGCAACATCATAAAGAGTGACAAGCTGTAGACTGAGCCTGTCAGAGAATGGGTGTATTTATTAAAACATGCAATTTATCCCTGAATTTAGGTGCTGCACTAGACTGGTGTCGATTGAATGAGATGGGGCAGAAGTGCCTATAAGAGAAAAGCAATGATGAGGGTGGCTAATTAAAGTTCTAAGGGAACAGATTTTAACTTACACTATCCCATAATTTGCTTTTCCTTTAATGACTTCCCTCTGTCTCCTATACATGTAAATGACACTGTCTGAACATCCACTGAATGCCAATTTGTGCAATTTTTTTCTATTTCCATTCTCTTTCATGCAATTTCTGATCCTCAAAGCCATTGGAAAATTTGTTGATATTCAATTTTCCACCAGAGAATACTATTTGGTCCAATTTGTATTGGTCAAAATTATGATATTAAATTTAGCAAAATCTGTTTACACTGGTACTGTATACTCAAAACATGTTAAAACAACATTTTATATTTTTGGAATTTTCAATTTTTATTTTTCTCTTTCAAAAGAAAAAATATCAGGAATTACATTAAAATAATCAAACCCAGCTGCTTATATTTTATATAATCAAAGTAGCCTAACTGTCCTAAGCAGCTGGAGATTAGTATCATTAAAATTGTTCCTCACTCAATTTTGAATAGAAAGCAATTCACAATCTGAATTTTTCATTGAATAGAAAATTCTTTTCCTGAATAACAACGTTCTTTATGTCCAAAGAATAAATGATCATTTGATATGTTTGATAAATGTGACACACCTCACTAAAACTGTGTGGTTCCTACAGTCATATGCCTGATAAAGATTCCATAATCGTGACTATGTGTTTGCTTATTACTTTTGGCTTTTGTCCTACAAGTTTACAAATACTTCGATTTTTTTACTTTTTGTGTGAAGAGTGCATGCAAGAAGTCAAGATAGGAAGTTTTTGTGCCCAGCGTTGATTACTCTCCTATTGATATTGAACTGGTCTTAGAATTTCTGCCTAAAATTTTCTTTCTTTTGAAAGAATCTATAATTTTCCAAGTATTTATTAGATTCAATGTGAGTATATTTTAGCTGAATACATACTGAAATTGCTACAAAATGAAGGCGTTTTATTATTACTGGAGATGGACCGAGGGTGAGCTGGTTTGTACCTGATCTACTCTTTGCCCAAAGGACAGTGAAGGATGTGAATCTGACCTCACCCTGACCTGATCAATGGTCGGCTTGGGACAAGGATTTAAGGAGCCTGTCTAAACAGTTTAGGAGTTAAGGCTGATATTAAGAAATTTTCAACATATTAACTTAAACATAAAGCCAGATTTTTGTCCTGGGGCATTAAGATTGGAAAGATACACTCGCCCTGTATTTGTGGATGACAGCCTAAGGGCTATTTGTCTGCATAGGTCCTCTGTGAGCCAAAATGTCATAGTGAGAGGAGGAACTCAAGTTGTATGAATTTTCTTTAGCCTCCTGCTTACCCGGCACCTACCTGCTGGAGGAGGATGGGAGATGGAGTCAGACTACAGGGGAAGCGGGCTGTGCAGTGGCACAGGAAAGGTGTGTATGTAAAGGAGGGACACATGCAGTTTCATTTTTAATGTTTGGGGGGGGGGGTTGTTTGTTTTTTGGTTTTTTTTTTTACTCTTGCTGTTTGGACAGAGAGGATTGCCTTAGATTCAAGATTGCCTTGTATTTGGGCAAAGAGTATGCAGCTAATAGGCTTAAAGTTGTTGTGCAAATGAATACCCCTATCTGAGTATCCACCGTGAGCTGGAAGCGCTCCATCATGTCTTAGACAAAGCTGGGTATATCTCATTGGCTTCCTGCAATGGAAGAAGGTGCTTTTGCATCCAGTCTAAAGGAAGGTGCCTCAAAGTGACTGGATTGAAAAACAGAACTAAATGCAATGATTTGAAAAAGAGTCTCAAGGTGGCAGGGGGTGCATGTGTGGGGGAAATAAGTTGGAGAACAGGCCATGCAGGAAGAGTTTGACCTTTCTTTTATGTGCGTTTGTTAAGCTGCAGGTCTCTTCAAAGACAGGGCAGACAAGCTATGAATTTCTTGCATGTATTCCTAAACATGAATGGCTAAATTGAGAAGGTTAAAATAGCCTAAATGGCACTGTTTTCTGGCAGTTTGTTTTTGAATGACTTGGTGGCTTTATCTTTCTGAGTAAAAAGTAATGATGCAAGCAAATGTAATCCATTATGGCAATCTATGGTGCATCTGTATCTACCTCTAGCTTTGTTTCCCTATTCGCTGCATGTTTATGGTGTGCCTTCTAGAGAGATGAAGTGGAAACCAGGCAGCTCGCAGGTTTGACAGGAATAATGGGAAAGGACAAATTTGTATTGTGGTGGAAGAGCGATAAAAACAACTGTGTGATAGGAACAAGACAGGAAAGCRAAGTGCCTCTTGAGAGGAAATTGAGGGAGGATCCTAACCAGCACAGCAGCATCCCCTGCATGAGCAGGGGCAGTAAAACACGGACAGTGTTTGGGCTCTGTTGAAGCTCTTGAGGCTTAAAGTATTTGAGTGATCCAGTAGCTGCTCTCCCTGACAGTAACCTGGTGACTAGATGACAAGGAGTGCTAAGCGAGATGCTCTCACAGAGGAATATCTTCAATGTAATAGCTGGAATTGTGCACATATTTAATTAATGGGAACTGCTTCCAAGGTTGACAATGCATACGCTCTTTAATCTCTACTTCTATGCCTTTCATAAATATATTGTGAAAAACTTGCCATAGATTTTTTTTTCTTTTTTTCAGATTAAGGATGGTGTTTGCAACTTGCTTTTTAAAACTACTGTCTTCTCATGGGAAATTCTGAAAACATTTTGTATAGAAATAATTCTGTTTCTAGAGCATATATTTTTTTTATCACTTTTCCCTATTGATTACTAGAGATATTTGCATAAAAATACGCACATAGGAATTTATCAGCTGCTGCTGCTTTTTCCTGACTTGAAATCAAAATCCCTGTGGAACAAATGTACTCCTAAGCAACAGAAATTTTCATACGAGTATTTCTTTTTAAATAAAAACAAGCAGAGAAAAAAAAACCCTGAAAATATTACTTACTACTTTTGGAAAATAGTTTTTACTAATGGCTTCCACAAAGCTCTTAATACAATAAGCATGCTTTTAAAGCTCTCTCCTAATTTAGTTGCAACCAGTATAGTTTAATGCAGAAAAAATGATAGCCTGTCCCACATTAGTATTGTTGTGGTCTGTTCTGGAAATCTTGCTCTACTTGCCAAGATGCTCTTGAAATTAAATTTTTGTCCTACATCTAAAGCTGGTCAAAAGACTCATTTTGCAAAACTGCCCATGCTGGGTGGAAAAATGGAGCTATGTTTTATGAATATTTTCCCATGATATATCTTTAGTATTCTCATGTAATCCGTAAAGGAAAGTCATTAAGTTCATGTACAATCATTTTCTTGTCTGAGTGGCCCCAGGTCTTTCTAGTTATTTTACTTTTGTTTCTTTAATGATGACTAGCACAATAGGAGACTCCTAACTAGCCAAGGTATTTTCAAATCCTTTTTCCTTGGCCCCTGTTACAAGTGTTGGGGTTTTTTTTCTTACCCTAAACAGCATGATTCTTATTCATGATCCTAGACACACAAGAAAAAAAAAAAAAAAAAAAAAAAAAAAAATCCATAAAACATTCCATCTTGAAGATCTCTAAGACTTTAAAAAGAGGGCTATATTACTTCTGGCTTCATGTAACCTGCCTGACTTTGCACTGGCAAGGATTTTGCTCACTGACACATTCAGTGATGACAGTTTAAAGAGCTGTTCCTTCTTCTCTCCACCCAAGCTCCTGTGTGATTTCTCTGAGAGTCCACCCTCAGGTCTCCTCAGGGGCAGTCCACAGGCACAATTAGAGGACAAAGTGCAAATGTCGCCTTCTGACAGCGTGTGTGATGGGGGAATTAACACTGGTTTGGCACAACTTCTCCAGTGAACTTCCATTGATTAGAAATGAAAGCTGAATCAATATAACACTCCCTAACTACCACAGACATGGTGAAGTTTTGATCTTAGCAGAAATTTCAGGTGTCTTTGGGAAATTCTAAAGACTAGAGCACACCACAAAACAAATAACATATCCTAAGAAAGGTCTTTTTACAAAAAAAAGCAAAAGGAATGGTAATGACAAGTGAGCCCTCTTCAAGTTTATTTCTAGGCTCCAGAAATCTGAAGAAAGAGCAACTGGAAATCATTTAGCTGCATAATGTCAAGTGGCATCTTGAACAGCTTATCAGAGTGATACAGATAGGGAACGTCAGTATTTTTCTCTGTTTAAAATTTTTACTTTAAAAAAACCCTTTTATGTTATTTACTGGTTTATGGCCTATTATGTTAAGTTTAAAAGAGTAAGTTCTTCTTCATTTGTTTCTTTTAGAGTATGAAATTTATTTATTTGATTTGGATACTGACAGACTAATCAAGAAGTTTCTTGTAAAGATGGAAGATGTATGACACCATAAATTCAACACGGTTAAGGGGGCTTATCCTCTGATTATCTTTGAAAGTAGTCTCCGGCACAGAGAGGAAAGCAGCTGTGTTTTCCTAGTAATGGACAGTCGCTCTGGAGTGCGTCTCTGCCAACAGAACCTGCAGCAGAACCATTTCTTGTGTCTGCTCTAGGGCGGTGGCATTCATATTCAGCTCATCCTTGCTTTGGAAGGACTGATCATGACATTACCCTACTTCCAGTTGTTGATGTGCAGGGTAAAAGGTAAAGTAAAGAAAGTGAAAAGGAAATAAAATCTGTCCAAACTTTGTTCAGAAGCACAGACCAACGGGGAAGATGATTCATCCCTCCCAGCTACATTGTAGCTGATGAAACCAAACTAAGTCAGCTCCTTGAACTGCTAACAATGGCTGTTGCACCACTTGTTTCCCCCGCTAAATGTCTCTGTCTCTGAGGGAGATGATAGCCCGTGGATACTTCTCGGTGTGCGCTCCAGCTGTTAACAGCAACTAGGGCTGAAATTATTTCCTTGCAAGGAAGCACCTGTGCGCTGGAAGACGGAAAGGTATCAAAGTTGTTCTCTAATTAGTATGCTGATGTAACTTTAAAAAAGCTGGTTTAAGGCTATTAAATGAACTTTTCTATTTTATAGGAAAAGATTATAGAGCTCATAACACTTGAGAACAATACAAGAACTCTTATTTTCGATGAATTCTAATAGGAACATTGATTCTTTTAGTTCCACTTACTATAAATTATCCAGAAGGTTTTTATATGATTATTAATTATACCTAAAACAAAGTGTAATTACATTTTGAAGTTAGATATAGTGATAAGAAAATCTTAATTTGGTGAATTTCTCTAAAAGGACAATATGTAATCTTTTTCTATGCAACTGAKTAATAATGGGCATCTCTGTATCTCATTCTTTAGTTTAAGGCCAGTTGACGGTATATATAGGTAATATATGAGCTCATATATTATTTTTGTCAGAACAGAACCTCAACATTGTATGTTTGGTGAATTAGTAAATGAAATAATTTCATCCAATTTTCCAAGATTCTACAAAGTGAAAGTAGAATCATAGAATAGAATCATAGAATCATAGAATCATAGAATCATTAAGGTTGGAAAAGACATCTAAGATCATCAAGTCCAACCATCAACCCAACACCACCATGCCCACTAAACCATGTCCCTAAGCGCCTCATCTACACGTCCTTTAAATACTTCCAGGGATGGTGACTCCACCACTTCCCTGGGCAGCCTGTTCCAATGTTTAACCACTCTTTCAGTGAAGACATTTTTCCTAATGTCCAATCTAAACCTCCCCTGGCGCAACTTGAGGCCATTTCCTCTCGTCTTATTGCTAGTTACTTGGGAGAAGAGACTGACACCCAACTCGCTGCAACCTCCTTTCAGGTAGTTGTAGAGCGCGATAAGGTCTCCGTTCAGCCTCCTTTTCTCCAGGCTAAACAATCCCAGTTCCCTCAGCCGCTCCTCATAAGACTTGTTCTCCAGACCCTTCACCAGCTTCGCTGCCCTTCTCTGGACACAGTCCGGCAACTCAATGTCCTTCTTGTAGTGAGGGGCCCAAAACTGAACACAGTATTTGAGGTGCGGCCTCACCAGTGCCGAGTACAGGGGGACAATCACTTCCCTACTCCTGCTGGCCACACTATTTCTGATACAGGCCAGGATGCTGTTGGCCTTCTTGGCCACCTGGGCACACTGCTGGCTCATATTCAGCCGGCTGTCAACCAGCACCCCCTGGTCCTTTTCCACCAGGCAGCTTTCCAGCCACTTTTCCCCAAGCCTGTAGCGTTGCATGGGGTTGTTGTGGCCAAAGTGCAGGACCCGGCACTTGGCCTTGTGGAATCTCATACAATTGGCCTCAGCCCATCAATCCAGCCTGCAGAGCCTTCCTACCCTCGAGCAGATCAACACACCCTCCCAACTTGGTGTCGTCTGCAAACTTACTGAGGGAGCACTCAATCCCCTCATCCAGATCATTGATAAAGATATTGAACAAGACCGGCCCCAAAACTGAGCCCTGCGGAACACCACTCGTGACCGGCCACCAACTGGATTTAACTCCACTCACCACAACTCTCTGGGCCCAGCCATCCAGCCAGTTTTTTACCCAGCGAAGAGTACACCTGTCTAAGCCATGAGCTGCCAGCTTCTCTAGGAGAATGCTGTGGGAGACAGTGTCAAAGGCTTTACTGAAGTCCAGGTAGACCACATCCACAGCCTTTCCCTTATCCACTGCGTGGGTCACCTGGTCATAGAAGGAGATCAGGTTGGTCAAGCAGGACCTGCCTTTCGTGAACCCGTGCTGGCTGGGCCTGATCCCCTGGTTGTCCTGCACATGGCTTGCGAGCACCCTCAAGATGAACTGCTCCATAATCTTCCCCGGCACTGAGGTCAGGCTGACAGGCCTGTAGTTCCCCGGATCCTTCTTCCGGCCCTTCTTATAGATGGGTGTCACATTGGCAAGCCTCCAGTTGTCCGGGACCTCCCCCATTAACCAGGACCGCTGATAAATGATGGAGAGGGGCTTGGCAAGCTCCTCCGCCAGCTCCCTCAGCACTCTCGGGTGGATCCCATCCGGCCCCATGGACTTGTGAGCGTCCAGGTGGCGTAGCAGGTCATTCACTGCTTCCTCTTGGATTATGGAGGGTTTATCCTGCTCACCATCCCCGTCTTCCAGCTCAGGGGGCTGAGTACCCTGAGGATAACTGGTCTGACTATTGAAGACTGAGGCAAAGAAGGCATTAAGTACCTCAGCCTTTTCCTCATCCTCGGTGGCAACATTCCCCCCCCACATCCAATAAAGGATGGAGATTCTCCTTGGCTCTCATTTTGTCATTAATATATTTGTAAAAACATTTTTTGTTGTCTCTAACAACAGCGGCCAGATTGCRTTCTAGCTGGGCTTTTGCYTTTCTGATTTCCTCTCTGCATGACCTAACGAGATCCCTGTACTCTTCTTGAGTTGCCTGCCCCTTCTTCCACAAGTGGTAAACTCTCCTTTTCTTCCTGTGTCCCAGCAAGAGCTCCCCGTTCAGCCAGGCTGGTCGTCTCCCCCACCCGTTCTTCTTACGGCGTATGGGGACAGCCTGCTCCTGCGCCTTTAAGACTTCCTTCTTGAAGAATGTCCAGCCTTCCTGGACCCCTTCGCCCTTCAGGACTGTCTCCCAAGGGACTCTCTTGACCAGTGTCCTGAACAGGCCAAAGTCCACCCTCCGGAAGTCCATGGTAGCGGTTTTGCTAGCTCCCCTCCTTACTTCACTAAGAATTGAGAATTCTATCATTTCATGGTCGCTAAGCCCAAGACGGCCTCCGACCACCACATCTCCCACCAGTCCTTCTCTGTTTGTAAACAGCAGGTCAAGCGAGGCACCTCCCCTGGTAGGCTCACTCACCAGCTGCATCAGGAAGTTGTCTTCCACACACTCCAGGAACCTCCTAGGCTGTTTCCTCTCTGCCGTGTTGTATTTCCAGCAGACGTCCGGGAAGTTGAAGTCCCCCACGAGAACAAGGGCTAGCGATTGCGAGACTTCTGCCAGCCACTTGCAGAATGCTTCATCCGCCTCTTCATCCTGGTTGGGTGGCCTATAACAGACGCCCAGCAGGATATCTGCCTTGTTGGCCTTTCCTCTCATCCTTACCCATAAACACTCGATCTTTTCATCATCACAGTCGTTGAGTTCTAGACAATCGAAACACTTCCTAACATACAGAGCCACCCCACCACCTCTCCTTCCTCGCCTGTCCCTTCTGAAGAGCTTATAGCCACCCATTACAGCACTCCAGTCGTGAGAGTCACCCCACCACGTTTCTGTGATGGCGACTAAGTCATAGCTATCCCGTTGCACAATGGCTTCTGGCTCCTCCTGTTTGCTGCCCATGCTGCGTGCATTGGTGTAGATGCACTTGAGCTGGGCTATCGATTTCGCCCCCAACATTGGCATGCCACCCCTATGCTCATCTCTAATGAGCCTGGTTTTATCCCCTTCCCCCTTCGAACCTAGTTTAAAGCCCTCTTGATGAGCCCCGCCAACTCATGAGCAAGAATCCTTTTCCCCCTGTGAGACAGCTGAACTCCATCTGTTGCCAGCAGGCCTAGTGCCGTGTAAACCTCCCCATGATCAAAAAAGCCAAGATTCCACCGATGGCACCAGCCCCTGAGCCACGTGTTGATCAGGTGTGTTTTCCTGTTCCTGTCAGTATTCTTCCCTGCCACTGAAGGGATTGAGGAAAACACTACCTGTGCTCCTGTTCCTTCAACCAATTGCCCCAGTGCCCTGAAGTCCCTTTTGATCACTTCTGGACTTCTCTCTGCAACCTCATCACTGCCAGCCTGTATAACCAACAGCGGGTAGTAATGAGAAGGCCGTACCAGACCAGGGAGTTTCCTAGTAATGTCTCTAACCCGGGCCCCAGGGAGGCAGCAGACTTCCCTGTGGGGTGGGTCTGGTCGGCATATCGGGCCCTCTGTTCCCCTCAGAAGGGAATCGCCTATGACAATTACCCTCCTTTTTTTCTTAGCAGGGGCAGTCATAATGTGTGGGGCTGGCTGCCTCACCCTAGGCAACCCCCCGGATGGACCTTCGTCTACATCCTCGTTTGCCTGGCCCTCAAGTTCTAGAGCCCCATATCTGTTGTGTAAGGGCAACTGGGAAGGTGAGGGAGGCCGGGCAGGGGTTCGCCTGGCACCCTGAGCAAGGACCTGTTTCCATTCCCCTCCATCACTTAGGTCCCCTCCTTCTGCCTGGTGGCAAGAGGGCAGCAGATCCTGCCCTCTATTCAAGTAGAATATGTAGTCCTTGACATGATACAAATATCTGGTACTCCTGAGGTGGTTTTTGTACTCTATAGCAGCTGGAATATTGGAATTCTGCAAGACATCTTATGGAATTTCTTGGTACTCCACACAACAGTCCACTACATCTGTGTTCCACTACATCTGTGGAACTGAGATGTCCACAAGAGGTCTCTTCCCCCAGACTTTTTTTTCACAGCTCTGGAGTCGGTCGTACACTAGCACAGGACTCACTTTGCCTGAGTTTAATCATCTAAAGTGATCTTTAATCTCTGTAAGTGCCTAATATAAATTCAAAAGGTTAGAAATACAAGGATGTTTCTCCCCCTTCGTGAAACTAATACGTAATTCTTTGATGGCTAAAGTCAGATGGGAAAGAACACACCTATAGTTTTTGCCGCTATACATGTAATTGAGAGTTTTTTGCCCAGTGATATMATCTGATTTTGTAATCATTGAAGGATCCCTCAGTCTTTGTCCATTGTGATAAAGAGCACATAGTAAATTCTCTAATTAACAGTATACAAGGTGCACAGTCAAACTACAAATACACACTACTGACTTTGCTGATTTCTGGTACCATTTGTGCAGTTTAGCACCCCACTTTACAGTCACAGTACTTTATCTAGTTTGGGTACTGAATTAGTCAAAACTTATTTCATTATGATAGCTTCAAACTTAGGGAATTGTGAAATAAAAGAACAGAAGTATACCTTTTAATTCACAATTTAACTTCATTATGAAGTGGTTAGGGAAAAATTTGTAGTTAATGATGGTCCAAATACATGAATTAAATTATTAGCTTAAAACTACAAGTCTAGTTAATGAGTTTTCACATAGAGAAAGAGAAAGGTACTTACTTGAAGTTGGAGTTGGGAAGTMATTTCTATCAGTATAAAAGATCATAAACTTGTCTCACAACCTTTCAACAATTTAGTTGTGTAGGTGGGCCTTCAAGATACACTCTGCATTGACATGTGTAATATTATATCACTATCACCATAATTTATATACCTAGCTAGTAGTTCTGCTAGATACTCAGTATAAACATTGACTTTAAAAGCATGCCCCTACACACAGTGATTGAAATTCTGGTAACTTTATCATTGACTTAAGCAGAGCAAAGTTGTCATCCAGGGGCTTTCGACTTGCCGTGAAGGTATCTGTGCTTTAAGAGAAAATAGAATTATATAAAGCTGGTGAAGAAATTGCATTCAAAACAGCAACTATTTCACTATCCATTATAAAAAATGGCAATAAAGAAAAGGCAAAATGTAAGAAGCAACATTTTTGAGACTCTTAATTGCTGAATTGTAAATTCTTTCAAGAAAATACGTAATCTTAGTAAGATTAAAAGGTACTTGAGAACATCTCTTGAAATCTGATACTTAAGTAATTAAATTGCATTCCATTTCACAGAATAAATCTGGTGGATAAGGCTATGCCTGTGTTCTTTCTGCTTCATACTATGTGTCACATGTTGTGCTTTGGCTCTGGCATTTCTAGTATTCCAAAATGTAATATATCTTTAGATTAAATTATGTCCTCCTGAGATAAAAAAAAAAATTAGTTAAGAAACCCAAAACAATAAAACATATACATCTAGCTATAATACTGCCTTTAATGCAGTATGGAGACTTCGATTTTACCGCTACTGAGTTTATTCCTGAATACTTTTGTATGCTTTTTTGTTTAATATTAATATTATGGTAATGTCAATCTGTATAAACATCTAACTAGATGTAAATCAGCTAGCATAATATTCAGATATTTAGTTTGAAATTAATTCTATGTGTGCTATTTGGCTAAACGTGTGTACTTGCTATCTTGATGTCAGCTTACCTGAACTGAGCAGTGGGAACTTGATAGAGTTTGTCCAGGCAGGCTTTTTTCCCCCCAGTACGTAGAAATGTGATAATCGCAAATACTTTCTAGTAGCAGAAGCACTTTGGGAATTTCCAGGGGGACACTGCTTTGTCTGTGACATAGCTAGGTTGTGTGGTGCTCCAGGAGCTGATTGTGTAGTCTGCAAAGGTTTGGGGATGCTAAAATGAGGTTCAGAGATGCTAAAAGAGAGGTTTCCCATCTTGTGGAGGGAAAAGAGGAGGAAGGAGAGGAAGTTAGGACTGTTGCTAGCAGAACAGTGTTCACCAGTTTGAGAAGGAAATATTTTCAGACTGGGGCTTTGCTGTAAAGTAAGTGTTAAACTGGACTCCTCAGCCTTAGGTTTTGAGTCAGATGCCATGAGGTGTTTGAGATCTAGAAATAAATGTTTTATGTGGGAGCCTCCGAGATCTTTTCCCTCATGAAAGTGAACCCATTAAAAAGGAAAACCACATACTGATGGAAGAAGATACAAAACACTGAGAGGTATCTCCTTTTGCTTTTCATCAGCCTCACTGCCTTTAGCTGTTCACTCTAAGTGACATCAGTGTTTTTGAGAAATTATTAACAATGCCAGACTCTGTTGTCATCAATATGAAGTAAGAAAAGGAGTACAAACATAAAACACTTTGCAGACAGCCTCATTGATGGGTAAAACTACTCAGAGTTTCTCAAAAATTGCTAAGAACTGTTCCAGGTGCCTCAAAAGGTGCAGATCAGGAGAACAAAGCTCTACCCAGCACCTCTTTGCCAACCTTGTGCTTCCTCTGAGTGGTAGTGTATAGCCTGCGACAGAGGCAGCAGCCTGTTACAGCATGCCCAAAGGAGAAGGAGTCTGGGGGGTGTATCGTTGTTGGAATATGCACACTTCCACTAACTGGAAAAGTTAATATTTGCTGTGATAAGCTGCCCCTAGGAATAAGACTATGTGAAGTGGAATTAAATGGTTAATTCTACTGATAATATGTCTGCTATAAACTTTAAGTCTATTTGTTTAAAGGGCAACTGATGACAGAAGCACATCTCTGGCTCGCACCACATGCTTCAAATTAAGAGTAAGATCAGTGCCAAATATAATAAGAAGTGATTTTGAATTTCTGTATCATTGATACCTAGAAAAAAAGAGACTGTGGTATACGCAGCTTAACTTTGGTGGCAAAGAGCACTTTAGTGAATAAGCTTGAGATTTCTTGCTGCCTGAAAAAAAATCTGTCTTTAGGGCTCCATCTTTATACATGCAGTCATTTAGAAATAAACGTTTTACCTCTCAAGTGTCTTCAGAACAAAAGATCAGGAACATAAGCTCAATGCAGAGGGTTTCAGATGAGAGAAATTACTTAATCTGCTTCTCCCACTTCAAAAGTAGGTCCTCTCAGACATCAGGTTATGACTGAGAATCTTGCAGAGATTTACGGAGAGCTTTATTCTGGCTTCTTACTTTCTTTTTTCAAGCACTTCTGGACAGGAATTACAATAGATGAGTGGGTATTAAAAATAATCCGTAATACTTGTAAATTGAGTCACAGCCTCTGCCTCCTCCCCCTCTCACTTTATCCCTGTTACAGAACATGCATACGAACCTCCCTCATGTAGGAATAGATTTGTTATTTCCACTAATAGCTCAGAAAGAGTTGCCACTACTTCCACCTTCCCAGTCATCCTCCTCTCTACTTCAAAAAAAAAAAAAAAAGGACTGAAAGCATATCTCTCTCACTGACGACCTACATATATTTCACTATTTATATAACTCATCTTGGCTTCCACGTGGTGACTTCTGCTTCAGTAATGACCATTCTATATCCCATAGATCCATTGATACCAGCAACTGCATTCACAGTCTCCTGTTAATAACAACTTATTTGCTTAAACTGGAGTTACAGTGTACTTTTAACTCACACTTTGGCTGATTTGTGAAAATGTCACAATTTCTTTATAGTCTAAATGGTGCTGTTTTCTTTGCTAGGATTTAAAGTCAATATGAACAAATCACATATAATGCCTTATCAACTAATCCAATCTGTAAAATAATTATAAATTCCATTGGCAAAATTTTCACATTCACAGAACAGATTTCAGACCATATGTCTGTTGGTGATGCAACTGAGAATTCATCCGTAGTTCTCAGGCAAGGTATGTTTAAAATTACTGTGTCATATGGCTTTGTATGTTAGGCATTTCCATAACAACATTGTCATGCCATCATTTCAGATGCTTTCAATCATAGGTCAAATTCAGCTACTGACCATGCATTCACAGCAAGACATTTAGGTGCAAGAATTGCAATCTGGAATCCTACATTTGTGTAAATACTCTGTGTGGAAAGATGTGAAAAAAAAGACAAATAAGTTCTATCACAAATCTTGGCGCTTCTAAATAAGGATTGCACAGAGAAGAGGGCAGAGGGATATTGGGATCAGCCGCAGGAAACAGACAACTGAAGCAGTTGAGCAGTAGAAATTTAACTCAATTTTGTTGCTCCAATTGCGAAAATAATTAAAGTACTTAAATAATGTCGTAATGACCTATATAAGCATGCAAAGAAAGGTGAAATCTTTTGGTTTACTAAACCAGTCTACTGGGAGATTAGCAAGGATAAGAAAGCCTTTCCATTGGCAGAAAAGCTACTAGCGTCTCTACTAGAGTCTTTAAGGAGAGAAGCATTCTTGAGATGCCTTTGAAATAATAAAATGTATTTTCTTACAGTGGAGAGCTGTTCAGATTTCACTGAAATCTACTGCTAAATGCCTTGCATGTTACTTTTGTTGGGGGAGAGGAAATGCATCTTTCCCATTGTTTCTGCTTTCTTTCTCTTTCATGGAAGATGAGATATGGTAGTGAAATCTTCTGCTCCAAAATAGCCTCATCGGTTTAGGTTTTCAGAGCTCCCACATTTGTCCAGTCCTAATTCTACTGCAACAAAAAGAAGTCATCTTGAGGACCTGGGAGATAATTCTATGCTTGCAACCAAGTTTTGCGCACCTGTCTGTAGAGACACTACATGGTTAGGACTTGCATATGCAAATTTCAGCCAACTTGGATGCAGGTTTCTAACACCTTAATTTTCCTGGCAGCTGGAAGAAATCTGATTCTGATAGCTAGCAGTTTGATCTTCGTTCTTCTAAAGCTGCTAGTGATGCTGTCAATTTTATCAAATGCAGATCACATCCTAGAAGTTAAATCATTAGCCACCATCTTTCGGCATTTAATCTTATATATTCCTGTGTGCAGTACACTGTAAAATGTTTAATGTGAAAACAAATTCCTGTGTTGGTCCAATGAAAAAGTAAAGGATTAAACTGGTGCATATTTCTGATTTTTGACATTTTTCTATAATCCTATTTATCTAACATTTGCTTCACAATTGTTTCTAAATACATGTATTTGGAATGTCATAAAAACTAGTTATCACAGCTCACTAACAAAGGTAAAAGATTACTTTTATATTTTTCCTGTTAATTATTAGCAATTCATAGTCATTTTACTAGCATGCATTTTAACTTAAATAGTACAGCTATTACTGGGTAAGTGTACTCAAAATAACCACATTTGAAAACTGGTAATTTATTTGCACTTAATAACTGCTTTGCTTGATCGCTGAAAAGATGCTAAAAGTAAAATGTTCTAACCTCTATTTATAGTTGCAGCTTCATAACTTTTTTATTTATTCGCTACATATTTTTCCTAGTAGTTTCTGAAATATGGCATTTTGTCTGAGCGTTCAGTTAGGGACACTGTGTGTGTTCTGATGCTAATCAGTCCCAAGAAGTCCCTGGTACCTCAGAGTGAGGTAGTTCCATGCATGTTGCTACACTACATGGAAAAATATAAAAGTAATCTTTTACCTTTGCTAGTGAGCTGATGATAACTAGTTTTTTTAGTCTATCTATCTAAAATGTATGCATAGGTCTATTGATTCCTTTTCCTATTTATTTTATTTTAAAGATTTATTGCAGCATCTCTACACAGAACGTGCTAGATGTGCTAGAGAATTATTTCTGCCCTTTGCATAAAAATGGATTGATTCCTCTAATTTTCTCTGTTACACAGAGAATTTCTGTTAGAACAGAACACTAGTAAAAAGTCGTTTTATGTAGTTACATATGGCTGTCTGTCAAGCAACCATGTCCATTCCCTATTGTGGAAATTTTTGCTTTAATAAGGGAACACTGAGATTTCAATAACTTTAAATCTTCTGCATACACTAAAAGCCTCCTTGTGTCACTTGCACAAGGAGAGGCAAAATGAATCTAGATTCAGTTGTGCAGAAAAGATCTAGCATTGGTTTCCCTGCAGCCACTCTCCACTGCTGACTGTGAGGGCTCAGTGACAAGTTTGGGCTTGGGACACGCATCCAGCAGGGTTCTGCTACCATTGCTTCCCTAAGAGATGAAATTTTACACCCAAGAGTCTCCTTTTTTTGCATTGAGCAGTAATACCTGATGGTGGACAGGTACATTTGAATAGTCACTTTCTTGTGAGGACTGAGGTGAAGGAAAAAAAAGGCTCTCTAACCTTACCTTCAAAGCTATTTAGGTCACTAAAGCCTTTGGGAGTCAATGGAAGTTCAGGAGCTTGATATCTTTGAAGATCTAGGGATTATTTTATACCTGGATGGCCTTTGACTACAAATTTCTGTATGTATTCCAGCATTTACAGAGGCTGAGGATATAAGCGAAAACTTCTGTGACTTTAAAGGAAAAGTGGTGTGAAAGTTTCCTGACTCCACCTTGTTTAATGAAGGGCATTGCTGTGTGTTTTGACAAATCTCCAGGAAATAAAATGGGTTAGCTTCTGGATATCAAGACTCCTGTAGCTGTTCAGTTTAAGTTGAACAGATGCATGAACTTAAGAAGAGTGTTTCAACTTTTTTATTTTTTACTGGAATTTAAATTAAACAAGTTTGGTTAAAAAATCATGATCTATCCCCAAAGTCGTACAGGTCAAATATTGACTTAGACTTTTGGACATAAGCTGGGTGGTGATTCAATGTATTTAGCAATCTAGAGCAACCAGCAACCAGCAAGTCTACTAAAAAGGGAAGATTTAAACAAACATTGTCTAAGAATAGTTTCAGCGCTTGGATAGAAACATTCTGTCATGCAGGTGCTCATCCAAAGGTTGGCAGACATTCAGTTCAGTACCAGAGGAAGCCTGAGAAGGAAAAAATATCAAGATCCCACCCACCTATCTAATACTGTGTAGTTTTTACTGTATAACTTGCTCAGGCTACAAGCTCTTTGAGGCAGAGAAAGTCCCCCAGAGGTTGGGACAGGAATGATGGTCCCCCCATTGTTTAAGAAGTGGTTTGGGTTCTCCAAGTAAAAAATGTGTGCTGCTAACCACCCCTTATTGAAAGCATTTTTAATGATAACAGAGTTCCCAAAGTCTCATTTTGTTACATTTAAATCTACAATATTTATCCCTACTATTTTTGCGCCTTGTGTTACAACATTGCTGATGTCCAGGATGTATGCAGGCACAGTGTAGATTTCTATTCTCCGACTTGGTTCAGCTGCATTCAGTGCACAGTGGAGGGTGGAGGATGCAAATATCCCTTTCCTGCTGTGCCCACAACCCTGAAACAAGCCATCACTGCATTGCTTCATCCAGCTGTGGAGCTTTCTCCTGGAAACATCCACTGCAGGGGTCTGTGGAAGGAGCCCTCGCAGTCACTCGCTACAGCTGGCTGCTTTCTGCTTTCTGTAGGAGCAGGGCAAGCAGCTAGAACAAGTGCCAGAAATGGTTCCGTGGAGACCAATTTCTGATCCATAAATTAAAAACACTTAATATGAACTGGTCCCCTCAGGTATAAATTACAAATTGTTTGCAGAATCTCGTCCGTTTCCAGCCATTCTCAGAAATGAAAAGCTTTTGTCTTCTAATAGGCAGCCTTCAACTCTGAAAGTGTCCTGCATACCGATTTCACAGGATATATAAAATCAAGGAGCTTGATTCGTCTTATAACTGATGAAGTCTAATTCGAACTTGCTATAAACCAGGAAAAAGAAGGGTTAAATCAGTGTACTGTTAGTGCGACGACAGAGAATCTGGGCTGTTCTACCTAACATTTTATAGCAGGGAAACAACTTGTTCTGTGGAAATAATAACCTAACTAGCTCTTTTTTTAACCTTAGGATCATCCATAAATTGTTACTGAAGATCTTGCTGCACTTCTTGTATTAAAGTCCATATTCCAAGATGTGCTAAATCTTTTTTGCATTTTGCAGCAACACCAAAAACTCAACATTCAAGTTACAATTGCTAACCCTGTTAAGTCCACATTAACTAAGATTAATGATCGACAGTGTACAGTTAATGTATTTGCCGAGTACTACCTTTATATTCTTTTCCACATTTCAAAGCACATTCACTCCTTTCTGTTGACTGAAATTATTAATTTATATAGAACTACAATCGTAAGAAAATCAGAGGTATTTAGGGATATGAGTCTGAAATAAATTAAATATACAACAGTGTTCTAAAATGAGTTTTAAAACCTGATATTGAACTCAATAAAAGTCAGGATATTTAAAGTGGATCAAAAAGTACTTACTGGTAGATCAATTCATTTGGGCATTAATAATTGCAGATCACAGGTTGTATATCATATTACTCCAAAATAGTTGACAAGTCAGAAGTGAGCTCATATGTGTTTTTCTAATTTTCCTCTGTGATGAATTTTTTTTCTTTTGCAGTATTACTAAAAAGATTTCTTCAGCCTTCAAAAGCCTTAGTGTTACAGTTTTGAAAACATCTATTTTTCAGATTTATAAACAGTGTTTGTGTGTACTTATGTACATTTTGGCTTGCAGAAAAAATAGAGGTGACTTCAAGAACTAACATTAAGTTTCAGGAAGCAACAAGAGTCTTTTGGAGAAACTTAATTCTTATCAAAGTACATTTTTCTGGTTTATAATTTCTCAGTTTGTAGCCTTGTATTGTTTTAAAATATTTACTATATTAACTCTCATTTAAGATGCACTAGCAGTTGATAAAATTTTTAGTATCACTAAGCTTTTGTTTCAAGTGCCAATTACAATTCAGCTAACATTTTGAAAAATGTGTAGTGTGTTCCTGTATAAAATGCGATAGTAGTGAGTCAGAGAATATAAATCTGTACGTTTCTATACATTTTAACATATGACTGTGAATTATTCAGTATACTAATTACTCTTTAACACCTTCTTTATCTTGCCTCTTATGTGTAAGTATCTCTTACAACTGAAACAGTGCCTTCTCCTGCTTGGCTTTCAGAAACAAGTTCTGCAATACTTTGAAAACAAACATGAAAGGAACTGTTTTAATGAAAAATCAGTTGGAGAATATCTACAATGGCTTAGCTATGGAAGGCACTGTTTACTTTGTACCCGGGCATTTTTAAGTCTAGAATTAGAATTTGTTTGTGTGGAGTGGGACTGTCTGCCAACAAAATGCTTCATACAGAAAAGCATTAACAGGACAGATCAAATGTTTAAGCTCATTTGTATTTTGAATACTGTGTTTCCATTATTTCATGACTCAATGTATAAACCTGTATCAGATGAGCTAAAATGGCAAGAATGTTTTAATTTCCTCACCGGTTTGCACTCCTTTATTAGAATTTAATTTGCATTGTGGTGAAAATGACTCTTCCTAACTTACTGTTCTTAAGAACTATTATGTATTTTAATGTCATTGAAATAAAAAAGCATTTATCACCAGAGAAGACTACTTGAGCATCTCATAACTTTGCTGTAGTTTGCTTGCATGTAACTCATATTTCATATAGAGAATGGTGCTAAGAGAAAGATACCTCCAAAAATATAAAGTATTCAGAAATTAGCAATTACAAGTTTGGCCATGCAGTCATATTCCAAATCCTTTTTTATCTGCCTTCTGATAGCCATCACATATGCAGTCTGTGATAGAACCACGGGTACATCCAGCTTTCCCAGGCTTTCATCCTGTGCTGTAACAGAAGGTGCTTTTTTCCCTACTGTAAAACATTCTTCCGATAATCACAGTATGTTCTGCACACTTAATGAGGTAGGGGTATGTTATCATGTCATTAAAGACTGTATCATGATATATAATAAATGGGAGCTGATTTAAGGGTGCGTCACCTTTGATGTGCTCGAATTTGCAACTGTAATTTTCTTCTTTTTGTAAGTTATTTACACTGATTATAAAACCAAATTCTGTTATATGCAACTATATTGAAACTGCATAGATCACTACCTGATTTACTCAGGCCATCTGCTTTCATGGCTCTTCAGAGCCTTTGGAATTTCATAGGTTTGTAAATTGATTAACTCTACATAGCTTCTTATAGTTATCACCCCAAAAATCCATCCTGTCACCTTAGTGAGTTTCAGCTGTGTGCTCAAAAGCTCAGAAATTTTATAGCTCATCAAGTAAATAATAGTTATAAATAAGGCAAAGTTACACTATCCTCTTTAGTGTTAAGTCATTACTTTAATCATTAATCTGTATGCAGCTTGCTGCCTCTCTCCTAGTGCCAGGGAGGCAGCATCCCATAACTGAGAACATGTCAAGTACTAAAACCATCGCAACACCCAAATTTATTTGGGGGCCAATGCATTAATACAGAGAGAGAATTGAGAAAAAAAAAACAGGTCTTGAAATTTCCACTGTCCAGGCAGACACACTTAGGTGGCCATCTGTCTAGATTTACCTGCAGTACATTTTTGACAGCTTGGTGTCAGCCTTTTTTAAATATAATAATTTCTGAGGTAGCAAGCCAAGATAAACTGAAATACTGAATTGCCTGTAATGTTTGAGTCAACAGCATCAATTCCTTAGTGGCCCTAAGGGGAAAAGAATCTTAATTAGAATGATGGACAGATTTTGGCACTGGTAGAAGCATACTTTCCTATGGGGAGGTCCTTCTCAAATGATTGCCTTGAAGATAGTGTGTAGACAGTCAGGGAACTATTTTGATGCTGAAAGGGCACACACACAGGCATGGGGAGCAAGTTCATCCTACTCTAACCTGCAGAGAAAAACAGCTTAAAGTTAGGTCTGCTAATCTTGTGTTGAACCTTGACCATCATGCATAAGGATTGCTTTTTGAAATTATTTACTTTACAGTTAGTATGTTAAAAAAATTAACTCAAAAAAAAAAAAAAAGGGTGGAGGGGAATGGAGAGGAGGAAAGGAGAATTTGTTTAATAGGTTGAAGTGATTCTACATTGTTCTCATATAAATCATTATTTCTCTCTTTCATTGCCAAAACAAATATGTGCATAACAAGAAATGGCCAATGAGGTCTCTTCCTCTTCACTCCAGTCGTAAGTCTTCAAGAAATAGTTTTCCCAGCCAACTAAAAACCAGTTTCAGGTTTAAAAGGAGAGAAAATCCTGAGTCCAGGGATCAGAAAGACTTCTAGCAACGAGTTAGAATTTAGAATAGTGAATTATTCAGACCCCAAACAGTTGAATAGATTACTGGACATAGAGGTACACAGAAGAACAGTGTTAGTAAAACAACAAAGCTACAAAGCAACCTCTCAAAACCTTGCATTCCTTATATCTAGTCAGTATGTTTCTTATAAATGAAAATCAGTTATTAAAACAGGTTGTCATACTTTCACCACCTCCATTTAGCTCTTTTCTTTTGAAATGAGCTGCTTTTAAACCACTGTTTAGCCCTACATTGTTTTCATCTCTAAAATAATATTGATAAACAATGCACCAAATATACCTCAATCACTCTCATTTTATTTTATCCCATCTTCCACTTTCAAACCTTCACTTACAGTATTTCCAGAAAGAACCTGTCTTCCAGTTTGTCCACAGTATAGCTTTGATGCCATACTTAGAGTAATTGTTTTATTTCTGAATCTGTATTTTCAAAAAATGACCACCCGTGCTTCTGTGCACATTTGACCTATTGATCCAGATAGCAAAGGCACAGTGACAATCTTATTGCTTTTTTGGCATTGAGTTCTTTATTAAAAATGGACAGTGTACTCCACATGTCATTTTGGGCAGGAGCTTAATACGAATTCTCCAGTCAAAGAACTTAATTCCCATACTAGTGGAAACCAGCTATATCACGCAAAGCTGTCTAATGACGCATGCTCCTCAGAGGTAGCTTCATGATATTTCCCTCCCATGCTTTGACAGGCACAGCTGTAATCTGTCCATCTCCAGAAATAGCTCTGCAAGTGCAAGCATAACTTTCCTGATGCTTGACATAGCCACCTGTACCTGTATCTGCTGCCTCTATTGCCTGATGAAGATCAGTGACCACAGACACCTTTCCTTCTCCTCCCTCCAGGAGGAGGGTGTCCTGGGGGAGCCACCTGCCTCCCCTCATCCTCCCTCACGTGGGCACAGAGATCAGGCGGATGCTCAGGAAAAGCTGCCTAAACTGCAAGTTCTCTAGGCTGAATTGCTTGGTGAGTTTTAGGACACAATAAACTGAGCTGATGCTTTGAAGATGTCTTTTCAGTATTGTAACGGAAGCAACTTCTCTGGAATGGACTGAAACAGCTTGGGAAAAATCTTTTTTAAAAGTGGAAGCATTATTCCCAAGTTAAATTTATCACTGAGGATGTTGTCAGCACTTTTATGTGTGGTGTAGAAATAATACTTGGATGACTTTGAAAATAGCTCTCAATGTTTTGCGCCATGGCATTTCAAGAAATAGTTTTAAGGGTAATTAACTTCAAAGAAGGAAGGAGTAAAAAAGGTTTCTTTTTTATTTATTTTTTAGCTAAGTGCTGTCTTAAATTAAATGAATCATGAAAAATTAAAATTGTTACAGTGCCACCCCTATAATTTGATCACTGTTTAATTTGATTTTTTGTTTTATTTAATCAGAGTCACAGGAACCAGCTAATTTGTATTGTAAATTACACAACTTCTGCCCTTTATTTCATATATGGTTGATCACTTTTGGCAGATAAGATTGGATTATCTAATCATTGGCTATATGAAATTGCCATTTAATCAATAGTGAAGGTCAAAATTTCTAAATGCGATCCAGAAACAAAGTATCTAAGGAAGTTAGAGGCTGGTGAAATCCAACTAAACTTTTACATGTTTGAGACATTATTATTGACTATAGGGTCATTATTACTGTAACAAATGGCTGCCTTTATCTTCTCTTACCACTTACAGTTTGATGACCAAACCTATGGCTCTGGTTATTGATTATAGCTACTGATGACTTGACGGCGTTAGCTCTTTTGCTCATCAGTGTCTTTGATTGTTGTTTGAGTCAAGAGATAATGAGTTTTATACTGCCTGTTCTGCAAATATGTAGTTAACGGCTAGACATCTTCAGTCACTGAATATGTCACTGTGAACACAAAGCTAATTTCTTACTGTTTAAAAAACATATCCACACTTATTATTTGATAGTCTGCAGATAGTGACAGACTGGCAGAATATATTTCGTCTTTATTGCCCCATCAACAGTCATGTAAGCCAAGCAATGATACAGCGTCCTGTGATCTCCTTTTCGAGTTGTGGATGTCTTAGGATGAGGCTTTTGCTCCTTGTTACTCGGCAGATATGTTTATCTTTTTCCTGGATCACTGTTACTGTCCTCAGGTTATGCTGGGGTTCATGACCACACTAATGACTTCCTCTAACTTCTATCACACATCTACGGCTTTGCCAAATGTTTGAAAAGTATGTTGTGATGTCTGGTTTRAATGGCTTCTGCTGTGTGCTCCTCCCACTCTGATGACATTTATTTCATACCCTTTTTCATCAACACAAATCCAAATATATTACCAGCTAAGTGAGTCTTGGTAGTCCATTCTCTGCATTTTATTTCAGCTATTCATTTCAGCTGTGGGGTTTTTTTTAATTTTGTACAGTATATTAATTTATAAGAAGGTCCATTAAT
Source organism: Phoebastria nigripes (assembly GCA_035582835.1). Classification (NCBI taxonomy): domain Eukaryota; kingdom Metazoa; phylum Chordata; class Aves; order Procellariiformes; family Diomedeidae; genus Phoebastria; species Phoebastria nigripes. The sequence continues at coordinate 1,093,385 of JAYKAV010003343.1, forward strand.
GCCACATTGGCATAGAAAGGTGAATAGATAACTGAAACTTAATTATCACAACAAACACACCTGGAAACAAGGAAGGCTAGTGCTGGCTACCCATGCAGAGGATTTTTCTGGGTTATAGAGACAAAGCAGGAAGCTTTACTAACTACTAGTAGGGAAATATGTTGGTTGGGGAAGAGTCTGTTCCTGGAAATGTTCCAGGTTTTCTTTCCAAATTAACTGTACTCCAAACTGGTTAAATATAAATAATTACCTGCTGACCTCACATGCAATCAGACACCTGCTGTGTTCATTTTGGACCAAATTCAATCACAATGTAGCAATGCCTTTTTGACCTGAATGAATCCAACATTTATTGCTTTTGTAGACATTTTTTCTTCAGCTGCTTTTCCTAGTGTGAGTTTGGTTGTTTCGTTTGTTTCTGGAGCACTGTCTCCAGAGTACATGACAGGACAAGCAAAGAACAAAAAAAAAAAATCTTTTTTTAAAACACTCTGACATATACAACATCACTGAAGTCACCTTGCTAAAATTTATGTCTCTCATCTATTTCTGTGATAATTTTACTGGGTTCTTGTCAATAGAACTGTAAAACTACAAAAAAAAAAAAAAAAATTCCAATGAACTTCTCCCAGTCTTCAAGTCATAAAAATAGACAAAAAAAAAGCACGCATGTGTTTTGTACAAAAGTTTAAAAGATGAAGCAACAGGTCAAAATCAAGTTGCAAACCTCTCAAGAATAATAAGACAGTAAAGTTGACGTTGCATGATATTTGACATACAGCAAATCACTATTTACATTTTATCCCAAAACATTTACCTGAGAAAAGGTCATGGCGTTAAATTTGGAGACATTTACAGCAATTGCCAAATGTTTACTATCTACATGAATGTCACGCTTCTTAGTCAAAAGAAGGTTGATGTGCTAAATGTCAATTATTTCAAGTTGTTTGATGGCAGCACAGATTGCCAAGCAATATAAAAAGAGGTTTAATAAATATTATATACACTGTTAACCATTAATCTTGCCTAGCAGAGGTTAGAGTTTCACATAGAGAGGATTTATGACAAGCAACAGTGCAGGACGTTAAAACTCAATTATTGCTGTCCTGGATGAAGGCATTATCATTAAGTTGTGGAAGCAGTACCTTGTTTCTTCTGATACTGCTGTCAAACTTGGGAAAGCATCAGGGACAATTAAATTACTTAGGAAATCACGCCATTATGTTTCTCCTTGCAATATTTTGTCCTTTTTTAGAAAAAGCAATGAAAGGACTAGTCAGTACCCTTTGCAAGAAATCTAGAAATTCAAACTGTATCTGCTATTGAACTGTGAAAAAATTTTTGCTAGGACCTCAGGTTCTTGGAGGTAACCCAAAAGTTACACCTATAGGAATAGAGGTTAATGACATCAGAATGTTGTGTCTATTAAGTACATGTAAGCTATGCATGTCTAATAACCTACACATCCACCTATTCTAGAGCAAATATTAGCAGAAAACATTGCTCAGAGGGGAGCACTTGGTCAAGTCAGAACTGGAAACTCCTTGAAAAGAGTTGTAGAAACAAAGCAATTGGGACTTCAACCTTAGAGCCTGATTTCTATACACAGAGTGAAGTTCAGAACATTTAATTGACATGCTACACAAGTCTGAAGTCCTGGCTGATTCCTGGTGGAGTTAGAAAACATCATTCCAGAAAGTCCAGAAAGTATTTAAAAGATACGTCTTTGGAAAAATTGGGTTCCTTTATTAAAAAAGTCACATGGGGAGTTGTAACATTCCCTGTGATAATGTAACTGTCACAGTGGTAAGTTTGGTTTTCATCTCTTCTTTGAGTCATGGTTTTCCACGCTTTGCTCTGAGTGTCTCTGAGGAAGTCAGCTTGTTGCAGGTGATAACCACAACCACTCCAAAGTTCTTTCAGACCACCTGCTTCCAAGGCAGGCATTCAAACATTGTTGCAAGCCCCTATACAAATAATAAGGTGTCTCTCTGGGCACATCTGAACTTTTGGCTGCTGAAATCTAGATTTCTTAAGTAGGTATATTTTGCTAGTCTGATTAAAAAAAAATCTGATGTGAAATGTTGACTGGTCAATTTTAGCTGGAAGCTCTTTGTCCCTTTATCTAAACATATGTACTGTATGTACTCATATATACTCTGTAGATAATTCTTGTAGGTCATCAGTTTACTTGTGTAACCTAAAGACTGCAAACCTTTTTTTTTTCGAAGCTGTAAATTGATCATTGCTTCAAATCCTCAATCTAAATGTTGTATCTTACCTTTCTTACATTTTTTCCTGGAAATTTAATCCAGTTGCCAATAACTGAGCAGAATCCTCAGTGCCAGCGCTCTGCGATGAATTAGGAATTTTCTGTAAGATACAATAGGCAAAGCCAAAAGGAAAATAAATTTTGCTGCGCAATGCATAAATCTCTGACCTCCTTTCTGAGTTCTTGAACACACCCCAGATCCACAAACATTGTGGATTACACCCCGGTGTTAATGCCTCTGAAAAGAATGCTTCTAGCCTGTTAGAACATAGAATAACTATCAGAAAATAGTCTTGACTTCTTCACTGTCACTGCGGGTAAAACTGCCACTGTGATCTTAGCGCCACAGCTAAACAAATTCAGGATAGCAATGTTTACCTAAAAATTTATATTCTCTCTTTTACCATTGAATAATTGAGCAGGTATCAAATAGCAATGTTTCAATTATTCATTAAGTTATTTCACTTACTAGAAAGATGGCTGTAGGCAAATAAGTGTCACTTGTATTAAACTGTGAACATCTTCATGAGGTTTGCTAATCAGATCTTCACTGCTTAGGCCACAGAGAATCTTTGTACATACATGGAAACACAGTAAAATTACTTGGTATTGGCCACAGAACAATTCTGATAACAAGGAGGATGGTTTCCTGTTTCTTCCCTCTCTGTCTTATGGTAGATGAACTTAAAAGTCTAGTTTATTTGGTGAGATTACAGTAATAATTTTAATGGGTATGAACCTTTCTATAAAAGGTGATAAACTTTCCATCCCTTCCCCTCACTGCCCCAACAACCAAGCCCTGTAGCATAGGGCACCTATGATTGGTAGGGTATAAAAGCATTTTTCTACAGGAGAGCAAAAAGACTATTCCACTATGTACACTTGTGGCCATATCTATGCTAACTAATAAACAACATTGACCAGAGTCTGTTCTCTGGCCCTCAGGGCAAGTGCATGTCTTGGCTTACATCTGTCCAGCTTCTCCTCCCTGCTCCAAACCAGATGCCCCCATCCACACTGCTTACTGGAATCACTCCCTAGCCCAAGCTATCCAGCAGCTCATGCCAGGGCACTGCCTGGGAAAATGGTAGCTGGCTCAGCCACAACCATGATACAGAGTCTTAAAAATCTTAAAAATTAAGCACTGAGCAGTTGCATGGCAGTGCGCAAGCCTTGGTCCTACACTTCAGTTTACTACAATACATGCAGTCTGTATGTCCACTCTTCTCTTCTATTGAATGCCTTCTTTGCTTCTCCGTTACTAAACAGTATAAGCCCACATCTCTTCTGGGTTTTGTCTTCTGCTATATTTTTATATTTTACAGCATTGTTTGCAGATTGAGTGGAGACTTTTGATTTATTCCTTCTTTGCCCTATATAAATAGCCACACAATGTGGTAGGCTGTAGATAATCAGGCTCTTTTTCCAATGAGTTTCTTCCATTACCTAAAAAATGCATTCTCTCATAGCTCAAGTCAGGACAGTGTTGGAAAAGTCAAGCTACAAATGGTGTAGTTGAAGCTGAATATCTTTACCCTGCTTTAATTCATTCAGAGGACCTTTCTTAAATTTCCACTAGAGCATATGCTGTGGGAGGGCTGACAGAAAGTTAAATAAGAATGACCCAGGACTGCAAAGATAAATCAGATCCAGACAAGCAAATAATTTCCATGTTTGAGTTAAATCTCTGTTGCATGTTTCATTGTATAAGCTATCACAGTGATAGGCTTGCTGTAGGATCCCAAATAGAAATCTTTGAGCTTCTGTGTTTGGTGAAATTGTTTATGGCTTTTCCCTAATTATATTAGCAACACCTACATTAAAAGGTAGTAGATCAAAGCGTTCAAGAGTGTGAAAATGTAAGTCAAGATGCTCCACAGTCTTAACTCTACTTGTCTTATTTATATGCATGAACACATGCTATTGTTTCTGAAGGATGCCTTTCTTCTTGGGTGGGATTTATTTATGTAAAGGTTTTGGTTTTAGTTGTTTTATGAAAGTTAGTAAGAGAAGACTGGACTTCAGGAAGACAAAGACTTAATTGTTTTTTTACCGAACTAAAATCTTTAAAGGCTGTGGGATAAAATAGAATACAGATGATTTACCCTTGACATAAAAGCCACCTTCTCTTGTTAATTAGAGTAGTAAACCTTATGATGTGTTGATTTGTTAGGACTGGAATGTGTTTGGACTAAGTCAAGAGAAATATTGTTTTGACAGTGATAAAATATGATGTAAACTCTTTTGAATCTAATGTCTGATATATGCGTACAACGCTCAATAAAGATAACACTATGATTTTAATCATTCTGTGCTGAAAGTGCAAAATAAAGCTGTGCTTTACCAATACAATACTGTAACTCTGTTTATTATGGAGTCATGCATATGGTATATACTTAACTAATGAACAGCTCATTTAGCTGATTTGGAGATAAAAATAATAGTTCTTTGGAAATATTTCCAAAGTTGGCAAGGTAATACCTGACCTCCATCCTAGATTTGTTAGATGCATTTAAACAGCATGTAAAGTGCAGAAATTGCACAGCAAAAAGAAAAGTGTTATTTAAAAAATCTTTATCACTAAAATCAACATACTAACAACAAAACACTCAGGTTCTCCTCACAATCCTGGCTTGACAGAAACAAGATGTAGGTCATGTACCAATAATCACAAAATATTAAAAAATGTAGTGAATTCTTACACATATAACAAGGTAAGTCTACTTCTAGGCAGATCATCTGGATCCTTTTATAGTCAAAAAGGCACTTCTAAAATATGACCCTTCTAAAATTTTTGGACTTCCAAATTAGGTCAAATGAACTGTTCTTTACAACACTTTTTTCTCTCCATCAGCTATAAAGGGAGTGAATAGTGACTAGCTCATGATGCCGTAGACTTGTAAATTTGGAGAGATAAATTTGCCTTCAATTTAAAGACTCAGTAATAAGTGGGAAATAACTGTTCCATATTTAATATTTTCCTAGTACTGTTGCAGTTTAACAAAGGATGTTGCTGTATAATAAACCATCTGCACTGAAAAAGGCAGCTTCTTTTGTGTGTGCCCTAAAGGAAGGAGAGAAATTACTGTACTGGTGAATGTGTGTAGGCACCACCTTACATTCCTTCAAAGTATCACACTAGTGTTTCTATGAACCACACAGTGCACTCGTTCCACCAGGAATTCAGACTTCCTTTGTAAATGCACTGGCAGAGTGTTTACAACAACTTTAAATAAAGTTAGCCAGAGGGCCTGGCTCCTCACCAAGGGAAAGCCAAGAGCAATTCTGCTCTATGGCTCTCCCCAGCTAGCAGGAGGATCTTCTCCCCAAGTCAGGGAAGCCAAAAAGCTGTGTGAAAAAGCATTCTGTTACCTCTTTTCCACATGCCTAATGTTCTGAAAAGTGTTGGTACTATTTCCATCAAGGTTTATATTTCCTTCCTCCTTCCTCCCCACCACCCAGCCCCCCTGCTCCTTTTTAACTTCTTATTGTTCCCTGTCCAGATGGACATGCATTAGAGAAGGAACTTCTTAACTGATAGTCATAAACCAAGTATATGCAAACTAAGGCAAAGAAAATTGCTCATTTTTCAAGAGCTCACCTGTGTCAGAGGCACAGAAAAAAAAGAAAAAATGTCATTCTTTGGAAGATGGGGGATTTTAATACCAAGATCTTTTTGTTGCTTATCTTGCCAGGAATTACACTGATTCCAGCTTAAATATTTGAGTCCTTCTTAGTAAAAATTGGAAGAAGTGAGGACTTCATGATTTGGCAGTTGCAGTGTCTTGGTTTAAGCAACTCAGTGGAATGAAGATCCACTCAGGATCAACAAACTAAACAAACCATCTATTAACGAGTTTTTTCAAATTTCCTCTCTGCTCTCAGCTTAGCATGGTCATCTCTGTTTGTGTATATGCATGTGTACACACACATACAAGGGAAGCAGAAGGATCTTGCTGTCATTTCCTGGGCATCCCTTAAATCTATGTCGCTGTTCCCTCTAAATTAAGATTGAACAGTGCTGATGTTAATGTTCTTCTTACCCCAATGTTACAATATCTCTTTGTCCTGCCACATTTGGGGTTTAAACTTTCCCCCTGCATGGTGTTACAGTGGGTCTTTATACTTTCCTAGGCACAGTCCTGGTGGCATCAGAGGTTGTGCTTGTACTGATTTTAAAAGAGCTCTTTYTCTTTGCTCTTAGTGAATTGCTGTCAAAGGCTGTTGAGATCACGGTTGTCCTACCATATGCCGTTTTTGAACCAAAGCTTGTGTCATCTGCTGCATTGTTAGCAATAGAAGAGTTTGTTAAGCTACAAGTCTAATTACTATGTTGGAGTGTCTTGTGAAGAACTTCAGTGTTTAGGCTTTTATGATTTAGTGGCATTTCTATCCTTTTCTATGTATTCAGGTTTTTTTTGTTCTTTTGTTTTGTCATGGTTTGCACAGCTTAGCGCATTAGACATCACTGTTTAATGGGGTTCGCTGACTTAGGTCTTCTGCTTATATATCTGTGTAGGTGAAGCCTGTGGTTCTGTAGATGTCTTTCCGTAGGTTAGCAAGCTCAGCTAAGCCTCTTAACTATTCTCATTTGCTTTGGCTTGTACTAGTCCAGACTGCTAGTTGTATGCATGAAATCCCAACTCTTTGCAACCCAATAGAGTTCCTTGATTACGCATGGTAAGCCATTAGCTGAAACAAGCTCATCATGAAGAGAAAATCTGATGCACATTGCCATGGCATGATTAATCCCAGTGCTGAATAACACAGTTGAATTACTTCAAAAATGAATTTTCAATAACTAACTAACAGTAATAGTAGTTTCCCTTTGTTCAGATAGGTCAATCCATGGTGAGTTGTTGCCAGGCTCTGCTAGATTCATTACAATCTAAGGTCCCTTGCAGCTTTGTCCTGATATTTCGCACAAATGAAATAGTCTATGAGTAGTTCTTCTGACTGTGCATTCATGCTGCCAGTAAGATGTTTGTCTTGTCCATCTTTTACCTAGCAGCTTGCACACGGATTCAAAGGAATTTTCTTTGGGATCGCTGTTTAATCTTGCATAAAAAATAGTCCCTTTTACACAGTAAATCTGTTTTTCATTCGAACATGTTTTAAATGCCAAGAGAACCTGTTTTAGGGCAGAGAAGCATGGTTGTGCAAGCCTTTTTATTTTCTTCAAAGAGATTCAATATTTTATTTCTTCCTGATTTTTTATTTCTTTCTGATTCCATCATTTATGCTTCTGGTTTATGTACAGATACACAAATATTTTGTAGTATCATGTGACCCTCTTCCTTCCAAAGTCTTCCTCCACTTTTCAAAAGATCTTGTCATCCCATGAAACTTGCAGGAAAATATCTGTAAGAGAACACTTTCTTTCTGTTTTGATATGCTTGCCATTTCTTATTGAGATGCTCCTTACATAGTTATCATACTTTCAGCACACCTTTTCCAAACATTGAAAGTATTGAAAGGATAACCCATTGCAATCATTCCAGCTGATCTGCTAATGTAGGACTGAATATACTTGCTGTGAAAATCTTGTCAATGATACCACTGAAAGTGGGGAGCTTTGGCTACATTGGACCAGAATCCCTTGTTGCGTCTCTATATTCATCTTCTTCATGACCTTCCAAAAGATCTTTTCCAATGCTGTGCATCTTCCTGTTGATGGCAGTCATCCTGGCTCACATGCCATGGTAGTATGTTTGAAAACATGTAAACCCAGACAAAACCCAGGTGTGCTTCTGAATTGTATCAGCCATACACAGATGACAGTAGATTTTCTACAAATTTCATTATTTTAATTCATGATGCTATTTTTGCTGAATACACTGGGACAGGGATTTTCATAGAGGATTTTTGTACTCATAGTTAATATTTCTTTTCTCCACTCTGGAGTGGAGGTCTTATATTGCTTCCTAGTCTCTCTGATGAAAGTGTTGTTAATGATGTGGTATGAACACGTGGCATAGAACTTTATCTTTTCTCTGAAATGCATCTTAATGGCATGAACAAGACGATGGATTTTGCGGAATTTTGTTCTGGTTTTCTTCTGAACTTATGAAGTTAGGCTTTCTTGAATGCCTGTATTGCAATAGAAACACTATATATTTAGTTTTAGTTTTGTCCCATTAAGGACAAACCTCTCTGTATGTATGTTATTATTGTCTTCAGAATCACACTTTGTTATTGTCAACTCTCATTGGGTCCTTCCTCCAACCATTCTCCTGGTAGATCCATTCTCCAGGTGGGTTCTTGGTTTATCGTACACAATTTTGATTTCACAGAGGAAGTTGCTCAGAAAAAAATGGGCTCAGTTATCTCAAATAACCCATGAGGATTTCTTTCTCATCTGTATCAATCTGCAAATATCATGCCAGGAGAGAGATATATTGGAAATGAAAGCCCAGAAGGACTTCATATCACCTTTCTGCTGAGGATTTGGAAAAGTTTCATTAACGTTTGCTTAGTTTTGTTCTCAGCAATGCAATCCGAAGTCCATGGGCAGTAAGTTATTTCCTTTATAATTCTGATATTATTTTTAAACTGCCCACATGAATGGAGATCCACACAGGACAGGGTAAATGAAACAAGCCTTTTGTTTAAGACTTCTCAAACATAATCTTCAGTCCCAGCCATTCAGTGCTGCACGTTTGCAGGCACACATTCGTGCGAAGTGGTAACATCCAAGAGTCATTTCCTGTGCATCTGTTAAGGTATAATAATACATCAATTATCTAACCTGCCTGTGTTTAATAGAACAGTTACAACATTTCGTTCAATAGAATGGGAATTTTCACAAAGCTGAATGCATATGTGCATGCTTGAGGATTTCAGTGAAAATCATATTAAAAAAATCTGAAAGATTTCAGTGTTTTGATTTTATAGATTTTCAGATACTGAAATATATACAGCAATTTATGTTAAAGAATATTACTTTGAGGCTCCATCAGTTCTCATATAGCAAAACTGAACACTCATCAAATAAAATATGTCAAACTTCCTTTTAAAAACAAAGTATGATCTGTTGTTTTTACAAACTACTGTTCAGGGCTTGATGGTTTTCATGAAACTTTGGCTGTCTGAACTCCACTTGAATCCACTGGTAAACATTAATATAAAAACTTTTCTGCTTTGTGTTAATACAAAGGTCTGGGCTATCTTCTAGATCAAATGAAATATGTCCTGGAAATTGGGCCCAAAATTTAAACCGGAGCACCTAATATTAGGAGTAGATAAATGACACACCGAAACCAGTATTTTTGTTTGTTTGCCTAATAGTGGCACACTGTATATACTCACTGGGAAACTGTTTTAGAGCAAAAAGTGTCAGACCACAACATTGTGCCAGAATAGGCTGAATTATTTTTTTAGGCACCTAAATTTGAACTAACTAGGCTATTTTTCTGTGACAACATGTAATTCCCATTGTTACTAATTAGGACACATACTTTATAGTACGTTTTGTGGGAGTCTTTTAAAAACACTTCATTAGCCCCTTCTACCAGAGCTGTATAACAACTTGTTGGTAACGATCAGTTGTTATTCCATGGTATTTATGTAARGTTTGCACAAGTATTTTTTTAAGATGCAGTTTCTGTTTAGATAATCGGTGAAATCCAAATGCTAGCAATTAGGATATCTTACGGTTCAGCTTATCGCAACGAGATAGTAAGTTTCACCCCATAAGCTAAATTCCTGGCAAAGGTGATGTTAGGAATTCCATTCCAAATAAAGCGATCAATCAATATTCCTCCTCTGTTTACTTTCCAATCTTTAGAACTGATGGTTACGCTGGCTAGATGGATTTACTTAGAACAGTGAAAGACATTCAGAAAGTCCATCCAATTTCTTGATTTATTTGCTATTGATGCATAAAATAAGCTTGTCTGTGAAATAGCCATGTTGAAATTGCTGTTCTCATGCATTTTTCATTGTTATTATTCGGCTAGACTGACTCTTGTGGGTCAGATTAAAATTCGTTCATCTAAAGCTGCACTGGTGACAGTAGATAGCCTCCAATTAGCTCTTCCAGTTAATATCTGTACCAGTATTTGTAAAACCATTAGTACTGAGAATATTCTGATTGGGCAGAGCATGTTTTAACAGAAATTCTTTTAACCTTCTGTGCAATGAAAACTTAAAAAGCACTGCTTGATATTCTTGACATTTAATTCAGCCTATGCCAGCACAACATTGTGGTCTTCACAAAGTCTTTTCTTGCTGGTGATGAGAGGTCATTGCTTGTTAGATAATCACATCCCTTCCCTGCAATACTGGGCATACACATTTAACACAATTATAATGCTTAACGCTTACCTAGTGCTTTTCTTCCAATTGCTTTGCAGACATTATGTAATTAAATTCTCAGCATTCTTGGGAAATAAGCTAACTCCTTATTACAAACAGGGATATTGGGCCAGGGGCAATGGCAGTATTTTCAAATATAGTCTAATTTTTAAGCTGGAAATTGGAGCTGAGCATGTCTGAAGATCAGGCTGTGTGGCACTAAAATTACCAGTCATTTTGAAAGCTGTGGTATAAAATGTGCTACCATAGGTCACTGAAGTAGCTGGGGTGAAGAAATAGGATTGAAAATCCAGTCTTCAGGCTTAGAGTGAGATACTGAAATCTTTCTTTCATGTAGATGGATTCTGCAATCTGTATTGAGGCAAAATGCCAGCTGCCTTTGACTGAGTATACACAGGCAGGAGCTGTAGAGCACATCCATCGCTTCCCATCTTTGGATGACACAAGAAGATTTCTGATAAACAGTCTTAACGTACAATCATGCTTAAGCTATAAGTCAACTTACTCAGAACCTCACTGAATCTTTTGCCTCGCAAGAGCATGCTAGAGAGCACGAAGGATGGCAGCAGGAGAGCAAGCTAATGCCCCACATAGGGAGTGAGGCTGCTCCATGGGAAGCAAGAGGAGGCAACAGCTGTCTGGAAGCCCAGTCTCCACCTGTGATCACTGTCCCTTAGCATCACCAGTTTTGACAGCAGCAGGCACAGGAGAAAGCATTTCCTTTTGTGGGAGCACCAGCACAGGGTGGCACCTTCCTGCTCCTCTTCCTCTGGGGAAAACTGATGAACTGGACTGAAATGTTTCATGGGCCAGATTGACATTACTGGCTGCCAGCTGAGCTGCACAATATCCCTTCACCTCCCTCTCCCCCTTCCCCAACAGCTCCATTTCCAATGCCCTCTCTCTCCTCTCACCCTCTTTTTTGCCTTCTTGTTCCCATCACAGCCCACCACTTCACAATGCACGTGCTACGTTCCCTGACACTGTTGTTCCCAATTCCCTATTCAGCATCCGCCTCTCCCTGAGCTGTTGCTGCCCTTTGTTCTTCTTTGCTTCTTCGAAGTCCTTCTTGAGGCCTTTTCCATAATGCTAAAACCGGTTATACTTAAGTAACTAACGCCATCCTTGTAGTCAAATGCCACCTTCATCCTCCTTGACTTCTCCTTGGATTTCAACATTATGGTAACTGCCTTGAAATATTACCTTCTCTTTGTTTTCACAGCTCAGTCCTCTACTGTCTCATCTCCTACCTCTCAATATTTATTTAGGTGTCTATTCAGAAAACTGATTAAATGCATTTCTGTTCAGGGCAACAATGAATCATATGCTCATATGCTTAAATAATGTATTGAATAAAGATGCCTTTCTGACCCAGAGCCCAAGCAGCTGTTTGGATGTTCCCCTTTGCCATTCTTGCCTTTGGGATCAATAATCCATTGCTCTGCACAATACCTCTCAGTATTTCATCTTTTAGAAATCTCCCTCTCCGCTTCCATCCTGCTTCCCTCTGCCCAATGCAAGTGTCAGAGACAGACTCACTCATACATCTTTGTGAGTTTCCATTGTTGATTTAATCTTCTGATGGCCAAAATTGAACTAGACCTTCTTCCTTAAGACCTCATTTTGTCCCCTTTGCTTTCCTCTGTGAAGAGTGTTTTCATGTTCCTAAGTCACCCTGTGGGTGCATTCTCAGTCTGAAATCATTACTTACTATACTTGAGATTATAATAAAACAGCCAAGATGATGTTCATCAGTGTTGATTATTGTTAGGCTGTTTATCATGTTCTAGTGTTTCTGTATTGTATTACTCATTTCTGTCTGGTGCTGTACTGTAGGCATGTTTTAGGCAAAAAATAAGAAGAAATATTCCCTGGCCTAAAATCTTATACTCCAAATTGAAGCACATCGTTAAATAAACTAACTCATAAGCTCCATGCTGAAGGATGTAATGCAGTCACAATTGCAGGGTTAGGAGTCTGCTTTGATGATCCTGTATTTGCTCTGCTGCTTCATTTTTTTTTCTGTTGTGGGTTTTAATATGCATATATATATATATATAAAAATCATGGTGGAGTAAGGATGGGTTGGCAGTAATGGCACAGGGAGGAAACTAAATGTCAGGAGTTTCAAATCCTGCTGAAATCAAGTAGTGATTCTGCTCCCTTCAGTAGGCTTTAGATCATGTTTCAAGGGAGTGAGGCAAGCACCTTGGGACAGAAAGTCTAATAACCACCCAAGCCAGCCAGTTTGCCAGCAAATGTAAAGGACATGGAGGATTAAATTTTCAGAGGTGGTTAAGTATGGATATTAGGATGCTACTGAAGAAATTAAATCCATGTTAGTAAATGAGCATCTCCAGGAAAAAAAAGTTTGGATCTGAAGCAGCCCGCACTTTGAGCCATAGGTGTATGTGAGGCAGTTGGTATTGCCTTGCCCGAGCTTGGGAGTAGTAGTAGAAGGGGTTATGGACTCAGCAGGGGGACCAGGGAGCAGCTCTGGGCACATGGGAGCTTGTTACATGCCATCACAGAATTGCTGCCAGGGGTTTCTTGGCTTTGCTTTCTGTGAGGCATCCAGTGTATGTCTATCCAACATAAAGCAGTGAGGTATGGATATGCTTGGTGGGTGCACCCAGGACACAAAGTCCATCTGGGAAAGTGCAGTGCCAAACAGACCAGATCTGTGGCAGATGTAGTCTGATGTAGTCCAAAGTGAATGAATTGTGGCCCTTGGAATCAAACTGTCTTGCAGTGAGGCAACTGATGCCCCTCTGCACCATGGTGTCATCGTGCCTTCCTTTGGCTTGGGAAAGGTGACTGACAGAGGTAGTGGGATGGCTTCCATAGTGTGACTCACTGCATGTTCCCTGGTGGTGTGAAGGCCATGGCTAAAGTTTTAGCTATACGGCTAGAGATTTAAAGATGCCACTCTGGAGTAAAATCTCAATTATTTTTTAACATAAACCAAAGTGTGGGTTATATAACAGAACATAATCTAAGTGCTAATAAAAAATGTAAACACCATTGCCATCTTGTGGCTTAAAGTTGCTTCAACAGACTTTTACGAACAGATTATATACTCCCTCTGATGTTCTGTAAACATAACACATTTTCAATTAAATAGGCGAATCAAAGTGGCACAACACAGAAACAATGTCCAGACCTGCACATCAGAATCAATTACAGGAGTGGAGAAACAATCCTATTTGTCTAGAAGGACTAATCACGTGGCCAGCCGTTGGGAGCTGAGAGTGCACAGATCATTATTGAACGAAATAGTACTAGGCATATTTTGCTCTGTTGAAATAAAAGCACATTCTGCAAGAATAAAACTTTTGGATAATTCTCCTTCATTTTTTGAGAAAAAAATTACTCATGTATAAAGTATGAGCCTGTGATGTTTAAAGCAAACACTGCTTAGACTCCAACGGGGAAAAATGTGCTGCTTTTCAAAGTAAGTTCTATATTATATAATATTAGATACAGAGTGCTACAGTTATACGCATGTCTGCAGGACTTATTTTTGATTCTTTGTTTTCCAGTTTCATAGCTGCCTCTGCAACAGGTCCTCTGAGCACTGTTAGAAATAGGATACAGTATTAAATAGGGAATGCTGTCCTAGATCAGATGAGTGGCCTGTGTGTTTTACACATGAAGTTCATTGGAAACTTAATGTTGAATGATTGTTTTACAAATAATGTAATTTTTGTAAATTGTTTAGCCAAATAAATTTTAGGAAACTATGTCAGAGCATCAGATTTCATTTTCTTTTTCTATATTCAGTTACCAATAGCTAATGAATAGAACTGGGCAGGAAACAATGTCTTTGTCCCACTGAATTGTGATTTTTCAAGACTTCTCCTGCTCTGTGCTTGTCCGACCTCAGACCCACAGAAGGTTTCTTCACACTTAGGGGGAGACATCGGCCATAGGATGGCCAGTAGCCTTGTGTTTATGGCACTTGATCAAGATGCTTACAACCAAGACGAAGGTCCTCAATTGCTGTTCTCATACCCCCGTATTCCATATAACATTGTTCATTGCTACATTGTTCCCTCTTATGGGATTTTTATCTCTGTCTGCTCTTGACCAGAAAGTCCAGACTAGACAGAAAAAGCTTCTGCCAATAAGACATTCTCTGTTTTTTCCCATGCAAACTTTGGCTTGATTTGGTTTTTTCATTAACTGTTTTCTTAACTTTTTTTATTTAGGAAAATTTCTCAGCTTTAACAGAAATATTGTAACAAACAACATGTGAACAATTTAAATATGACACAAAAGACTGATGACCAATGACCCGAAACTATAAAGTTCAAATATGAAACATTTTGATCTGTTTCGTAGTTCCATTTCTGCAGTCTTTTAGTTTGGGAAAACATTAAAACCCCATTCAGAGTTAATTTAAATTTATGCACATTCTAATCTCTATATATATGTCTCGTGTTTGTGTGTATGATTTCTTAGAACCTATCGAAGCCCAAATCCTATATATGACACCCATTTGATTAATGTAGAGCCATGAATTTACCTTACTCTTCCTAGACAAACGCTGTGATTGTGTAACGTAGTAATAACGTCGGTGAATTTGAGCCTAATGAAGAAAAGAGTATGACATCTAAAATGTGTAATATTCCTAGGCAGTTTTCTTTTAGAAAATAGTTACATTGGTGAGATTAGTTTACATGTGAATGCTACAGGGATTCGTGCTATGGGCATGAGTTGCGTACTTTTCTGCGAAGGTGAGGTTTAGGTTACTTGTAGAGTATAGGTTACATTTTTGTTTTACAATGCCCTATTGAGGCTGCAGCCACTATGGCAGGCAGACAGTATACTGTCTGGATAGAACCAAATCGTTATCACCATCTAAATCCAAATATAAAATTGTGCCTAGTATTACAGCACCTGCTGTCCCTGGTATGGCACTTAAACACAAGGTACAAAGATGCCAGACCTTCAGTAAGCTGGTAGGAAATGTCAAGAAGGAGGACGCTGCCCTCCCAGCAAACAGGAGCTCCATGTCAGGCTCATTGCAATGTCTTCTTCCGTTGACTAGGGAGAAGGAAAAATGGCTTGGTTGCTAGATAGCGCGCTTTTTTGGGAGACCCAACTTCTAGATCCTGCTGTAGTAAATATTTGTGTCTCCTACATAGAGTAAAACAGCTTTTATGAGAAAATTTGAGAGTGATTACTTCATAGCGCATCAGAAGCTAGTGGTCAGAATGTGCTCCTAGGAGTTAGATGTTGTAAATCAACATAGGGAAGGATATAAATAAATGTGAGTCACTCTCATCCCAGGCTTCCCCTCTGGTGCTCTGCTGGGTTTAAGGGCTGGTCTGTCAGATACCTTCTAGTAGGTAGAGTAGGCAGCCCTTGTTGATGAACTCTCCTGAGGTCAAAGCTTCTGGCCTTTGAGTGCACTGAGAAGAACCAGCACCAGAAATTTTCTTCCTTGGGATTGAGACCTTCTAGTGCTAAGCAGACAGTGACTGCTGATTTGGAGAATCTTTAATTTTTTCTTCCTTTATCACTTAGTTCCTTCACAGACCACCTCTACCTAAACAAATATATAGATCTTAAAAAAATGCACCTTGTTGAATTTTACCAATCCCCATTGTGAGATTTCAAATATTTTCATCAGTCTCACTAAGAATACAAATACTGCACATGCAGTTTGCTTATGTACACAAGAGAGAGTTTACTGAAATTCACAGGGAAGTTGTGGATATAACACTTTAATGGATTTTGCCCGACATTCCAATACGCGTTGCTAACAGATACTGCACGTACGAATCCAAAAACGGATGAAAAATTGCAGGTTATGGACTAGGTTGTTAGATTGCAAATGTGTGATCTAGACTATAGCCTACAATTTTTAGTCCAATTTTTGAAAGTAGCACACAGCTATAACATCCAACGAGCAGATCAGAAAAGAGACTGTAATTCAGAGCCACGCTTACACTCTGGTTTCTTTCTTAATCTCCTTTCAGTCTCAGCTTTGTTGGCTGGTGTACAGAGAGGGAGGTAGAGCTATTCCACAGCTCTTACCCATTGCAGGGGATCCCTCATATATTGTAATATGACGGTGCATTTACAGCAACCCGCAGTCACTTCACTGGCTCTCTGCCTTTTGGCCTCTTTGCTTAAGCAGAGCCTGGGAAGGTGGAGTCTGTAACATGACAGCGTAACGAGTCGCCTGGCCGCAGGAGATGGATGGCAATGTATTTCTAGGGTATGATATCAGTATTGGTAAATTTGCAAACATCACCCATTGCTATCTTGCGTTCATTTAGAGATATATTAACTCCGGCACAAGCTGCCATAGATCTGATTAGTTTATGCCCCGTGCTTATTTAACACACATTTGCTATATGTCTTCAGATAAAGCCATTAGGCAAAAAAACCCCTCTTTGGGAATTGTCCTTTTTTTGTCTGAAGTGCTGCCCAGTTTCCTAGGAAAAGATCCTTGAAAGACATAGGATTATGTAAACATGTCTGTAATATGTACACATCTATGCAGTAACTTAGTATTTCAGAATATATCATATATTCTTTACACTTCCCTTAAATGTTTTCCTTTTTCAGCTGAAGAAGTGTCATGCTCTGCATTTGTTGGTTTAGATATAATTCTGTTGCTAATCCAGTGCCAGAAATTTTTCATGGTTTCCTTGGGAAAAATGTCTACTTAACTTGGTATATTCAAGGCAATAAGGATTTTGGTCCCATTTTTCTGCATCTCATAGTTCATTGCTGTAGAATATAAAGTATCTTCCATTATTTCCCACATTAATATGCAGGTGACAGGAACAGAAACATAGTTGGTTGTTTTCAATATAATCTCATCTATCTATAGTAAAAATATGGCAATGCCAATCCACCTTCTAACACTTAGAAGCTACTGATTCACCACTGATATGTGTGGAAAAAAAAGTAGCTTCAGTTTTGAGGGCAAACAGAATGGGCCATTCTAGCTACTGGCAATCCAACACACATGAAAGATATTAATTGAAATGTCATGATTATTTTTAGAGTTCAAAGGACATTATCTTGCACTGGTGGAACGAAGCTCAAACTGAAGCTCTGATGACATTTTAATCCCTTTGCTAGTCATAATATTATTGGAGAATAAGGATTTTTTTTTTGTTTTAGCTTAAAACAAATGGGATTTTTTAAAAATAAAATTATTCAAATGTGTTAAGTACTGATTCCCATAGCCATAATACTGGCCTAACAGTTTGCTACAGTCTTAACGCTTCAAGTAACCATGTACCTAATGCTCATGAGAATTACAGTAACACGCACTTTTGTAGGAAAATGGCTAAAAATAAAGTTACTAAAAATGTAATTGTATCTGGTCTGTACAGGGGTAAAGGGTTGTAAGTAGCTGTGCATAAGTTACTTTAGAGAAAGGTAGTTATATGCAATAGGATTGAAAGGAATCAGTCAGTGATCTCCGAGTTATGCCTTCGCTGCAGGTGATACATTCAGGTCTCGTAAATATAGGCTACCTTTTAAACTAGGACAACAGGAGCTCCTCCAAAATATGGAGAAAAAAATCTTAAAAACGCTGGCAGTATATAAGCCTTCCATTGTGCATTTTAGAAACCTACAAAACTTAATTTCTTTCTCAAAAGATAACAGATTTTTCATCAGGTTCCTGGAAAGGTGCCATTTTGGAGTCCACATGCTTTTTCTTCCCTCTTTATATCAGAAAAATAATTAAATATTTTTGTTCCCTCCCCCATCCCATCCAGGATAGTTCAGAATTTTGTTGAGTAAAATATGGTCACTTCTGTGCCAATTTGAAAAAAATCCAGTTTTGACATAACCAGGGTTTTTTTTGTTGGTTTTTTTTTTTTTTTTTTTTTTTTTTGGTCTCATCTGGGCCTGCCATAAAATTTGGAAATGTGTGAACTTGTCTTTCCAATTAAATAACTTTTTTTTTCCTAATTGGGACACCAATGTGGATATGGCTACCACTTAAATAGCAAGCAGACCCATCGATAGCTTCTCCATAGGGTTCACAACCAGATGGTGGCAAATACCCCACTTCACTCAGACTGCAATAGCTAATCTGTTTCATAAGCCTCAGGATGCATTTTTCAGTGAGCAAAAAATGTTCATAGTATGATTGAAAAGAAATTAAAATGTCCTTGCTAAATCTAAGGGTTATTTTTTAACATTTCAAGACTCTCCCACCCAGAAAGCAATACGAATGTGTACCTGGCCAGATATGATTCTTGTGACAACTGCCTCTCACACATACTGTATTTCTTATTTCACCAAGTTAAAGCGGGCTTTCACTAGCAATTTGAAAGGGAATTGCTACTGCCTCACAAGAAAACCTGCTACTACCTTTTCTAAAGTTACAAAAATAAAAGTGGACCATCTTTAAAATGAGGCAGTTATTAAGTGGAGAAATGCAGGGTGAATTCTTAATCCAGAAAGCAAGGAAGATTTCCAGCAATTTTCAGATAATCATATTTTCTCAGACTTGTGTGCTCTGAAAAATTTCTTTTTATACTGAGAATTACATCTTAAAGAAAGAGTGATATGCTGGTGCATGCTATATTAACTCTCAGTTCTGTGGGTTAACTTCGTTCTTGTTTGTTTTTCCTAGTGAACACAAGACATTACAGGGTGCTGAATATTGCCCAAGTCTACACAAATTACTTAAAATCTCAATCTGCTAGATTTAGAAATTGACACAAAATTGTTCTTCTGTAAATAGGGTCTGGGATCAAAAGTGACACAAATAGAAACCTACCACTTTGCTTAGAAAAAAGTCCATTTATAGTCAATGAAAAATTTACTTTATTGAAAGGGTTCAGCTGCTGAGACAGAGCAGAACAACAAATTACCTTGATCATTTACCATTGCAGACCTCCCTGAAAGGCTGCTGCAAACAAAACAGAAGTCTCATCCTGCTTCTTTGTTAATGTCTGCAAGAAACTAAGTCACAATTTGGATAAGGGACTTGCAGAAACAACTGGTGTAAATGCATTTAATTTGAAAAGCAGTTTCAACTATCAACTTGTACCTTTTTCAAAAGCAGTTTTTTACCTTAAAATGTACATTGTTTTACTGCTCTGACAACTGGACCATTTACTTGCAATGCATATTAAGAATTCAGATAGCAAATACGTAATGTTCCCAGGCAGATTTTTAACAGAAAGTGAAATGTTGCACTTGGCCAAGCTTTGGACGAACTATATCGGTTTTGGCAGGTTGATGACACCAAATAATTCTGAGTCAGTATACAAAGAAAGAATTCGGGGAAATATAACTTATGAGCAACTCACTGTTGCAATGCTTTTCTTGTGTCTCTTTTGTCCAATAATTTGTCAAATTTAAGAATTACTTTCCTTTTTAACAACATGTGATTGTAAGGGTATGTGCGATAGTGAGCGCGTGTCTTGCTCAGCCACAACTTTTGTGAAAATGTATGAATACAGTGGGACCAGGTCATCATCCAGCCAAAAAGTCTTCAACATTTATTCACTGACATATTTCAAACCATTTTGAAGCCATTCTGTTTGAAGTGTTATTCCCTGGTAATTTCTCCTATTTACAAGTATAAATTGCATCATTGGCTGTTTCATATTGCCCACTGAAAGATGCTTCGTACCTTACATTTTACAAAGTTAATGTCTTTAGCCATAAAACAAATAACTTGTATTCACCTGTGATAGGGAAAAATTTTCCAACAAAAAGATAGTGTTAAGTGCTTTAACTTTATTGCCTTTATTTAACTGTCTCAGAGGCAGTTCGCTTGAAGAATGAACACTGATTTCATCAACACTGTTGGAGGTATAAGCTTGAATGAACCTTTCGAGTAAGACCTGAGCCAGAACACTGGACTATCCACATGAAACAGTTTAACAATGCTTATTAGCAGGATGCATTTTGTCTCTTTATCTAGATAATGCTAGTGAGGAAGAAATACATCACGGCTTGGCATGTGTAAGATTTTAGGGAAATAATTTACCCTTAGTGTGTGAAAGCCGTGAGAAAACTATGCAGCCTGTCCCAAGACGTTGCCAATAAACCATTAAGTTATGTTATGCCATCATTTCTTCTATGTATGATACTTATTCTACCTACTTCCAAAAACATTTTAAAGGCAGAAAATGTGGCTCGGTGCTAAGTGTCTTCTTGTACTTGAAGACACCTGAGTGTCTTAAAGCACAGGTTGACTTGCTTCCTGTTTTGCCCCAGGTTTGCTGTCTGATCTTGGGAAAGTCGTTTAGGCTCTGTGGTTTGGTCTTCCACCTTTAACAGGTCCTAAGTCCCAAGGGGTGATGAAAGGTGTTTGCATTTAGTGCTTAGAATTGCAACAGGTGGCACCTTTGTCATGCTGTGGCATGTCTAAACCTTACCTTGGCCCTTGAGATAGCATTGGAGTTATATACTTACCATAGCCTATAACAGGAGGTCTGAATATGCTCTTCTCTACCTACTCCCTCTTTAGAAGTGCTCTGTAAGAGCCCATCTTTGCACTAGCAAAGCAGCAAGAAAAATATGATTTTTTTTTCGTCCATTTGCTTATAAATTGAAACTCTCTTGGGAAAGCTTTTCTGTTGAAAGGGAAGAGAAATTGTAACCAATATATTGAAAATGCTTCTAAACCTGGTCTATGCATAAGAGTAGCTTAGATTAAACTCCAGTGTTATCAGCCTTTACTGAAGAAGAAACAGTGCTGTGCATCTCATCGGCAGGCTGGCAGTCTCTTCTTTCTGATGACAGAAATGTCTTGTTTCCAAATCAACAAGATGGAAATGCCACTAATGGGGGAACGCTTTTCTTGCAGGTTGGCTTTTGCAGACATGGGAGCAGTTATTTGCATGGAGCAGCTAAAAGAAATTGAAGAAGAGACAAGTAACGAGGCAGAGTGTGCAGCATACAGCCTGTGTGGAGTTTTCTGTGTATTTTATAATACTAAGTGAATATTAATATCTGTTTTGTATTTCTCTGTGGTTGAGAAATTCTTGTAGTTGAAGACATGGCTGCATTACCTGTTCCATGGATATCATTAGTACATATATTTATTAGCATATAGCAACTCTAAGGATTGTTTCTTAAGATGTATTTTGATTTTCTTTTAGTCATGCTATCCAGTCAATAAGTAGCTGCCTCTTCCTGCTTTTAAATGACTGGGTCAAATGAAGGTAGTAGATTAAGCATTGCCACTCTGATCCTAATGCAATTTTTGTACATGTACTTCTGCAAATTTTAGTTCAGAGATTGTCAAAAGAAACTTTTCTAACATTTCTTCTGAATCTGCTTCTGAAATACATTAGTGTGAAAAAGAGGGGGCAGCAGATTAATTAGTGAGTAAGTGAAGCAGTTAATTAATATTACAATTAAATCTGCCTGAGGTATGCTTATAGCATCCTTGGCACTTTTCAAGTAATGAAAAAGTGTTTGCTCTCTCCCTCCTTCTCAAAGCTCCACTGAAAATGTGGCTTGTCTGAAACAATGCTCATGTGAGGTTGGTCAGAATGAGGTAGACGAGTGAGTTACCATGGTGTCAGAATTATTTTGTGTCCTATGATAGGGCTATTCTTCTACTGTTCACAGGACTGAAATAGAATAGAAAATTTGTAATTATATACAATACGCTGCCAAGAGATCAACTTTGTTGCTTTTGGCAATCGCTAATGATTTTTATTTTGCAAGAGCAGCATAATGTTTTATTTCTGCCCCCATTTTTCATAAAAAGTTAATTTGCATATATTTCTGCAAGAGTGAACCATGTTACTATGGGAAAAAAAGCTCTAAGAATCATCTGAAACAGAGAGAATTTACCATAGGTAAAAAAAAAGGGAAGAAAAGGTGAAATAAAATCATATAACACATTTCAGGCCCAAGCCTTCATGCTGAAAAAAGGTTTTTCTTTCCTCTGATGGTAAATCAGGGTCCTGTTTTGTGTGTCTGGTCATCACAATGCTGTCTGGGGGCTAAATCCACATAGATGAGCTAGTATCAGTACTGAGCTCCGAACACATGCTCCCCATGGCTGGTGATGTCCCCAGGCTCCATGTCCAGCACAACCTGACCCTGGGATTTACTGACGCCAGATAAGAAATACAGCAGCGAATATTGAAAAGAGTGCTTAGATCCTTCTCTTCCAAAAATAGTCGCTTCAAGCTCCGGGCTGGGAGCAGCCACCCTCCTGGCCCTGGAGTTCAGCACCTTAATCAGACCCCTTCGTTGCCACACAAACCTTGGGAAGCAGCAGCAGCAGCAATCCCTCCTAACGCTGTACTGACGGGATGACAACAGTTGTGAGCCTGATCACCGTACTCTGCATTTCCTACCAGGGTCAGAGCCATGTCTTTGTTTCTGGACATTCAGGAGGATACAACCTGGGCTCAAAGGGATTGCTATTTATTTATTTATTTGTTTATTTATTTTTAATCCAAAGATTAATGCAATGAGTTGGAGTAAAAATCACTGGAGAGAGGGTGCGAGGGAGAACAATGGGCTTGGCAGCCTCAGGAAGGTTACAGTATTTCACATGTATCAGTGGCAGCGCATTTTAACAAGCAAATGAAGACACCCACTTCTGTCTGTTCATTTGAGAAATGGGTAAAGGGAGAGCAAGTACATTTTTCTTTTTTTTTGTTTTTTTTTAAACAGAAGCCAATGCACTATGTGTTTCTGTTGGTATTGGTCAGTGCCCAGGTAGAGATTTGTGAAGCACATTGGTGAACCCACCAACCAGCACAGTCTGCTCCAGCACACATGCTCCCACTGGTGTGATGTGGGAGACGTCGCAGGACTGCAGCACATCCACTCAGGAGCCCTGTCCTGGTATGCTATAACGCTGACATAGCATAACTGCATCTACCCCCATCCAGGATTGCCTGGCACAGGAGCTTCAGGGCTGCAAAACCTGCTTAACCCTTGGGCCTGTACCAGTGGCCAGGCAGTAACTTGGCCAGGGTTTTATGGCTGAAGAGGCCGAGCCCCTCTGCTCTCCAAACAGTAAAGAGATGTTGCTCACAAAATGTGTTTCCAAATTTGCCCTTCTTTCTTATATTCCTCACGATGTTCATGTAAAAAAGATAAGCGGATGTATTAATGTGGGTCTTAAACTATTGTAATACCATAATCATGATTATTTGCAATGCTTTTGTCAGAGATGATAGTTGTACTCCATATGAACGTCTAAAATATAGATATGAGCAATTGGGTAGAGGAAGACTGAATTTCACTTGTTTCACTAATCTCCCTTCCGCTGCATCTAAAAGGCTGCCACAATTGTTGCCAGAACGATGCACAAGTCACAAGAGAACTAGAGGCAGCTGCATAAGAAGAGATTAAAAAGACCAAAATACAAATATTTAAAGGGAATTTGAAAAGCTATTAAAAAAAATTAAAATCCTTGAAATTTCTATACTTTGTGCGTTCATCATTTAGAGCAAAATTTTAATTGCCTACTTACAGTCTGAATGAGACTTCAGGACATTTCCCCACTGTTTAATCCTGTGATCCAGCTCATTTTCCCCTTGCTGATCCCTTTCTCTTTCCGCTGGGGACTAGGGGTGTAACTCACCCTGACCAGCAGAACAAAGCAGCGTGTCTTTCAATGGTGAACCAAGCTGTGGTGAGATGGCCATATTTTAGTAAGGCTTTCCCTACAAAGTTCTCATTTTATTGGGATCCCAGAACATGAAAGAGCCTGTAGAAAGGAGAGGCAGGGCCTGCAGAAATACTTTCTGTCCGAGCAAAGTCCCTTCGCATGCCTTTCCTGGGTTCACCGATGCAGAGGAGAGGACAGAGCAGCCCCACGAGCTCCCCCAGGGACCGTGGGTTCCCAAGGGCCAGTGTGTCCCCTCACTACTGCCCCAGACCACCATGAGCCCAGGGCAGGCTCAGCAGCCCCCCTTCAGCAGATGTGGAGACTGAATGGGCCGTCTTCAGTTTTATTGCCAGTTCTGCCACCCGCCTTTTGTAATCTGAAATGACTTCTATGGGTATCTGCTCTGCCTGTTCTCGTCTGCCTCTTCTGCTTGCACGGCAAGGTCTTTGGGCCAGGGCGTGATCTGCAGATGTTTGGGCTACACTCAGCATGTTGGGGACGCTTGGGTTGCTATCATAAAATTTTTCTCATCCTAGCTTTCCCCTTGCTCCAGTAAGGAATTTGGAGATTTGCCTGCCAGTCGGGTTTTCCACAACCCTGGGTATAAACAGATATACTCATAAAACTGATTTTCAGAATTTTTTTTTCTGGGTTGATATAGACTGAATGGACTTATCCTTCTCCCT
Organism: Phoebastria nigripes; assembly: GCA_035582835.1. Lineage (NCBI taxonomy): Eukaryota > Metazoa > Chordata > Aves > Procellariiformes > Diomedeidae > Phoebastria > Phoebastria nigripes. The sequence goes on from JAYKAV010003343.1 coordinate 1,118,244, forward strand.
TGGGCAACTATCAGAGTAAACAGGAACTGGTTGTTTGGAAACTGAATCCTTACAGCTTGTATTCAACCCATTATATTTCATGTATTCCCACTACTTGGCCCTTGTTGTTCATATTTTAACACTATTTTAAAAGGAAATGTGCAATTTATGACAAGTAAAAGGTGTGAATGACTGAATCAATGCCATCATTGATTTCACTGAAAGCAGAATCAAATGCTCAATCAAACTGAACACCTTGGAACCTAATCCTGCAGACTTCATTCAGATTAAATCCCCGTTGAAAGCACTGGGGAATTTGGCGTAAGCCTTTCATTATCAGAAACCTAGATTTCCATTGCAAAAGCCATTGCAAGATTGCTACTGGCAATTAAATCTGCTCTTTGCCTGGGATAAAGTCTTAATACAAATTGTTTAAACTGAACCTGTTTTAAATATATGTTTGGAGGGATGAGGACAGGTTTGATGATGCATCTAAAGAACGGATAGGGTGTATCTGATACATTTTTGTGCTATGTCCACAAAATAGTACAACTAGAATTTGTGCAAAATATAATTCACAACTACTCATTTTGTGGGTCAGTGTAGCCATATGTGATTTTCATATCCACCAGTCCATGAGACATTAATGATTAACTTAATGCATCTGGTAAACTGTAAACTGGATCTTTTACTCATACATGTTCCATAGGAGGGGTTTTGTATATTCAAGGTACTTTTTGTTAATTATTCATTTATGTTCTTGGAAGTATAATTACATTACAAAAATATAAGATGGCTATAAATCTTATTTGATTTAGGTAAGGAGGAAATAGCTAGTCAGTTGAAAATAGGTTTTACTTAAGCAACAGCTCTGAAAGAAATAATCTTTGATTAACACAAAAGGCACAAAGCAATCTGAATATCGTTCCTTTATTGTAAATCACAAACTATTGCAACTACCTATACAGATTCTAACACACCCTTAGTGTACGCACACTGATGAGAAGCATTTTTGCAATAAATACACTTTGCATATGACATTTAAAGCAGTTGATTAAGGGAAAGAGATAATTAAAAGTTGATAGAAGTGTTGGATTTCCATTTATGCAGTTTCTATGTTTTATAATTGCACTAGTGTTATACAAATGTATTCCACCATTCCTGCAAGTATTAGGACTGACTTACTAGATTATTTGGAGTGAAAATATTTTAATCTATCTCTTGAAGCATATTTCTTAATGTAAAAGCCTAAATATTTTCAGAGGTAGTTTTATTTGTTAGTGTAGTGCACTTGCCAACATAGAGTTAGAACATGACTAAAGGGTATCTATGAAAAAGACATGGTCAGGTGTGTCTTGGTGCAGTGAATGTTAATATGCCTTCAGTAGAAGCACATTATGCTTTTATTTCTGACTGTACACTGAATTATTTACACCTTCAAGGCAGCTGATTGAACTGCAGCATCAGTCAATTAGCAAATCAAAAATTTATATGATTCCAATTTAGCATGGAGTCCTTCTCTCTTTTTTTTTCTTTTTAGATTTTCACCCTGACAGTGACAAATTACTCCTCTGCTGGCTGAGATTGGAAATTAAAAGCATTTAGAGTTGCTCATGCATTTATGCTAATGAGAACTTCTGATATGATTTGCATGCAAAAGAGGACAATCTGAAAGCTCATCAGTTTTTCATGCTTCCGCATTTTGATGTAGTAGGACTTTTTCTGTTTTCTGCAGAGCAGAAAAATTTTTCTGGGGGAAACAATACTCTATGTGAACAAAAAGAGTTTTTCTTTTAAGTCGGAAAGTTCCTATTTTTTTTTACCCTCCAGATTCTTGTCAAATCATTTGCTTTGCTGTTTCAGAACTGCAGCCCACATTCATTAGCATTTTAGATGTTTATCAAAGGAACGATCCAGTATCTGCCATGCAAGATTATAGCTCAAGCTTCATTTTAAATTCAGCAAGAAAAAAAGACCCGAGGACAGATGAGAAGAGGGACGTGCACTCTGACAATCTTCTTCACAGATACACCCGAATTAATCCTATTTAGAGCAAAATTTGATTAATCACCAGAGGTGGCAGCTTTAAGTTTAGTGAAATAGTTAACTCTGACAAATTTTGGGGACTTCTTTGGCACAGCCTTTCTGGAATGCAAATAAAGAAGCCAGGCAATACAAACGAGACAGCAGATAACTTTAAAATGAATTTTTCAAAAAGCTCTTGTTTAGTAAAGAGATTGCTGCCATTTTTAGGTGTTTAATTTTGCTCTACAATTTGCCATAACAAAAGACAACATGGCAAAGAAGGGTCTGGAGGTAACAGAAAACATCAGTGTATTTATTTTGCTTTTGCAGTACATGATTTTGTAAACTGCAGGTAGTATAATTAAAATAATTTGCTAAATAAAGGAAGAGAATTGTTTCCTGATTTTGTGCCTTGCTTGAGAAGGTTGATCAGGTTATATCTCTGTGTGTTTGAGTTTTTGTGAATGTACAGATTTTTTGTTTCGGAAATGATCTTTTAGACACTGGTAATTTGAAAGACCCTAACCATTGTCCTGTGTTTACAAAAATTTTTGGTGCTATAGTACTTGCTGAACATGAGCAAATCCAATAATTCTTTCATCCCCCAAAAGCTACTATTTAGAGTTTTAATTGTAATTATTCCTTCTATCTTATCATTCAATTGATCAAGTTCCAATGTATTGTTTAGTAAAAGAAAGGCAAAATATACGTGATATGTCTGTTTCACGTCTGAGTTAAAATTAAGAAATGAAATTGAGATCATGACATATTCAAACCACCTTCCAGAATACACTTTGGATCATTTTTTACCCCCAGGTACATGCAGAAGCACTGAAGACTTACTGGGTTTCAGAGGTGTTACAGAAAAGAATTTCACCCGTTGACTTCACTGGCAGTGAGGTACTTCACAACCAGTGCATTGTATGCTCAAAGACAGCTAACAACAGGTGTATACTATGCTTTGATAACATCTCCTGTCTTAAGGCAGTATTCCTGCTTCATGTACTTGAAAAGAAAATATCCGTTTCTTCTATAACTGCAGCAGTTCCCCTTTTTCTTTTGCTGCATTGATCCCTGGTTCATGAAGTAGATCTCTTACTTCATCCCTTGATGAGAAAGAGAGGGGTGTGGTAGGGTAATCATAAAAGGGGAAGCAGAATGAAGAGTCAAGAAAGGAGACTAGGAGAGAAAGGGCCACGCAATATCATAACTCAGCCTTGCCTGTCCTCTTTGGCACATTAGAAGTTATGGTACAGTGGAAAGAAAGGAGCTACCTAAAATCTCCCCAGTCCTTGATGCTAAGTTTGCCTGCAACCGCCACCGTTAAATCAAATAAATGGCTTCTCGTCCTTGCTTCAGACCAGCATCTCGGTGTTAGCCCTGCTTCTTTCAACGATCAGCTAGATGGCTCTCTCATTTCACACCTCTAAAGGTGCCAGGCCAAAATCTCTCACTGGAAGTTCTTCCTCTAAGTCAGGCACTTTGCAGATGCAGCTTCTGATTTTAACTCTCTGAGGTTTTGAACTTTTCAAACAGTTGATGTGCCTTACCACGGATAGAAGTCCAGCTTTCTTCTCCCCCACCCATTTCTGAGCTATGCAAGTGACATGTCCTTGGCCATTAAGGTTAGGTCTCAATGACAGTGACTGTCCTTCCACTTTCCTTCCACATGCATAGGAAGCCCTCAAGCTCTGTGGATGTTTCTCTGTTACAGTAGATACACACAAATGGCTCAGAGGCACTGTCAGCAGGGAAGCAGAAAAATCTCTGCTTGCCAATATCTATTAAGACAGGGAACCTTGAAAACTCCATAAATATGATGTAAAGTTTACATGAAGTTCTTCCTTCACCAAAGTCTTCATGTAACACAGGTTAAAAGACAGTGCCAGAAGAATGAATTATTTTTTCCCTTTCCTTCTCTCACAACTGAATTTCATTTGCCAGGGTTATGTTACTTCTTACTGAATGACTCTTGGATTGCACAGACTGAAYGCTTTCATGTGTCTTGCTTTGCTATCCTTCCTGAAAAGCCCTGCTGAGATAACCTACCAGAATACTAAATTAAGAACATGATTTTCCTAACTTGACACCTCATGCAATGTGAGTTGTCTCCAGAGCCTGTTTCCTAATCTCTGCTGAAATTCTCTTTGTCTGCACATAGAATCAAAGACCTCCTGAACCAAAAATCTACTTTTTATGTTCCCAAAAAGAATTTACGTGCCCAGCATTTTCTTTTATCCTTACAAAGATAGGCGTATTGCCTATTCTGAATATACTTCTCTTCAGCAAGAGGATTTGCAAAGGCTTCCATTTGAAGACACTCCCAAGTTATAATTGCCTTGTTTTTTTGCTTGAGGTGTTTTTGCTTCATCATCCTCAATGATCATCGCCTGTGGTAAGGAGGAGCTTTTGCCCTTCAAATTTTTTTTTCTAAATTGCTCCTCCTTGATTCCAATTGAATAGCTGAGATCCCTGAAAACAAAGATTGCAACAAACAAAAATAATCATTTTGGAATAATTTAGATGCCAGCTTAGTCTCCCAACATAATGTAGTTAGTTTCTCATCAATGGTAAGAAAACTTTATCACTTACAGTTCATATATATTGAGCTCTATCTCTTTCACTCTATTGGCAAAACATCATTTTCACAGGCTCCTCATGACCTGTTTCTGGGGGCAAGTCAGTACCTCTTCATCCTTCAACAGACACCTTTGTAAATCACCTTTTGTCCTTCAGGGGACTAGGCTATCAAAAAGTATTGTAAGAGAATTCAGAAGCCTCTGATCTGGAGGTGTCATTCATCTTGCATTATTTTGGGAATAATCTTCTATCTTCCTCCTGGTCACCTCTTTGTCAGTACAGATTCTAGCTTGCGAGGCTGATGTGTTCAACTGGGACATCTTTTGAGCCCTGAAGTTGATTCTCTTCAGGATTTATACATTCATATGCTGGTAGACAGCCTTCCTTGAAGCTAGTTCAGTGATCTAACATATCTGTTCCCAAATGCAGCAAATGAGCAATAATTACCTTTGTGAACAAGGAGTGCTTCAGCCATTAAAACTGCTGTCCGATGCTCTAATGGTAGCCATCATCCTATGTTCAGCAGGGAGCTGGGGATTTTTGACTATAATTTACCTGTCTGCTTGCAACATACTATTAGAAAATTGCTCTACAATCACTTATTCTTCCTGGAGATTTCCCAGGACTTGCCATTTCCCATTTATAGACCGGTGTAGGTCAGTTATTGCTGAATTTTATGTGTGCCAAAAACTGTATACAGATTTCTATGTGGTCTGCTTCTAGTGGACTTAACTGGCAGATTATTTGCTTTCTTCTGTTCTGGTAAGAACCATAATGTTGCAAATTCTTATTGTCTTCATAACACACAAAAGTAAAGTATGACAAAAGGAATTACTGGGAATAATTTTCCATTCTTCAGTTTACATCTTAACACCAATGTAGACAAAGTCATGAATAGTTATAGGAAGTACTTTAGAAGTGTTGCATTACATTGCCATGTTCTCTGTGTGAAACTCCCCTTGAAGTCAATAAGAGTTGTGTATGCTATTCAGTGGCATAATCAGGCAATAAATTATGAAAGCTCTGCAAACACCAAACATAACAAGTCACAAACAAACGACATTAACAAGTGACAAAAATACCCAGTGTTATGCTAGTAAAAGACTTAAAGCTAATAATTTTGAATGTGATAAAATTCTTATGGCTGGTAGGATTTGGCAACCACTAACAAACAGGTTTGGAGGAGAAGCTTACCTTGTACACCTACCTACTGCAGAGTTTCCAGCCTCTTCCACTCAGACAGTGAATCTCAATTGCAACTGTGATGGAAAACAGGGCTGAATGGAGACTTGCATGCTCCAGCATTGCAATGTTCTTCTGCTCCAGGGCTCCTCATACATGGCTTTCTTGGGGCTCAAATTTAATTTTCAGAAGTGTCTAAAACAGATCTAACATAAGATAACATTTTAAGTTAGTGGTAACACTACATGTTTGAAATCTCCTCCCAGAAACTTTGCTTCTGGAAAAGCTGGCTACAAAAAGTGCCTTTGAAAGTATACTTTTTTCACAGTACATTTTAAATAAAATATTGAAATAGAATTTTCCAAAATGACCGCTTTAACCCTGTAATCCAAAATGGAATTTACTAAAAAAATCAGAAGATCTTGACACTTACAAAAGGGACTGAGAAATGTGAGCCTTGTGTTGACTAAAAGTGACATTCTGAAATTGTTCTCTCAGATCTTAAAAGCCAATTAAGAACAAACAAAGGATCCCAGAGGTTTGAGATTGCTCTAGGCTTTAGAGCGGAGTCTAACTTACAAGAAACAAGATCTTTGTAGAATACAGCCCTGCTTGTCCTCAGAGTATTTGTAATGGCAAGATGAATGCGTGCTGAGACGCTACAGCTGTTATCAGAAGCCAGCAGTTTATCACAAAGCAAGGGAAAAATGCTGTCATTGCAATGGTTCTTCCACCTTCCCATTCAGGGGATGCACTCATGGTACTCCTTGGACAATAAAGGTTTCTGACTCTCACTATGAAAGCGTTCTTCATGGCTTGCAGAGTAATTCTGAAGCCCAGGCTATAAAAGGGGGTGTGGAGTTCCAGCCGTCCCTGCTTTTAGAGCAGTGGCAGACTGGCCAAAAATCAATTGGGCTGATTCAGCCTCTTCCAACTCTTGCTTTTTTTTTTTTTTTTTTTTTGGCTAGAATTAGTTGAGGCTACTTTCAAGTTGTTTTATTTGAAAAGAGACTCATACCCACTTACCGCTCACTCTTCCTTACTGTAAAAAGAAATAACATTGCAGAACAGGTTTCAGTTTTCCAATATCCTCCACTCCTTCCCCAACAACAGCAATTGAATTACCAGGGAGGTGCTAAGTTCCCTTGTCAGGGTTAAGGCTGGCCGGCCAGTGATTTCCCCATTAGCTCCTGCCACAGCTCAGTGGATCAGTTTGCTGTAGGTTTGCATACCACTTGGAGAGGAAAAGCACTCAACAGAAACAGAGAAAGAAGAGCTCCATGAAAAGGGCAAACAAATCCTATGTGGGCTTGTTTTAAACTGTACCTGGTGCCATAGATACCATGTAAGACTTCATATCTGAAAGCCAGATCCAGCCAGCATCCCTGGCTCCTGCGCTGAGTGGGCTGTCACTCCAGACCAATCAATCATGCCACCAAAGCACACGAGGCTCGACCTCCCTCCTCCCAGGCCTTCTTGCTCCTCCTTCCTCAGGGGGAGCAAAGGAAAGAGTCGTTTTGGGAAGCAGGGAGCAGGGAAAAAGCTAACAGGAGGCAGGGGAGAGCCCCCGCCATCCGGGGGTAAAGAGATGCTCTCTCATTGGGAATGTCCTTCTACGCATCTGAAATTCTCTTCTCCCCTCTTTGGCCTCACTGTCGCGTGGGTGAGCCTTCTGTTTGCAGGAGCTGTTACTCCCATGATGTTTTGGTTTAACTTAAAAAATTTGATTTTGTAGGCAGATGATAAGTATTTTTCTTTTCTGGCAAAATCAAGTGATCTTACAGAAAGAAAGCACTGTAGTAAATACTGCTTTCTGATCATTTATCTTTTATGTGCAGAAAAAAATATAGAAGTGTGTGTGTTCTTCATTGATATTCATTTGGTCTTTCATGAGTTACTTAATTTTCTTCRAAAAAATAAAAGGAAGATAGAGGGAGAAGGGAGATAAATTGTATAATTTCCACAAAATATTTCATAGATGGGTATTTTTTTCCACAATTCAGTGGTGTGGACAGCAAGAAAATGTCTATTACTGTGTTAGCAATTACAGAAGCACTCTCCTTCAGTCTACAGTTTCAAAAAGACAGTGTACATTTTTCATGTCTGAAGAAAATTATTGTGGACATTTAGCCAGAAATAGACTTAGACTTATAAGCAGGTTCTACATTTACTTGAATTACTTTTATGTGTGGCAAGACAAATATGGCTTACCTTTATATTTCTGTTTACCATTTACTGGTTTATACTGTCACAGTAGTTGTTTTATGTGGAAGGGAACATGGAGTATTTTTTCCTGTTCCACTGCGTGTGCATAGTTGGCCACAGCTTTAATGCATGTACTTCATAAGCACTCCTGAAGAGACTGGAGGGCCAGAAATGTAATACAGCACTAGGACTGGACACATGTGTGACTGCTTATATTTCTTAAAATGTACTTCATATCTGCTCCAAGGTAACTTCATGCCTACTCCAAGATACCACTTTTTATCATCCTATTTGCAGGACATTTAGATCCATCTCAACATTTGCTGTTAGATGTTCTGTGTCGAAGCTGTCCAGAAAACAAAAAATCTGTTTCATGAAAAAAGCCAAGCTTTTGAAGTTGGTTTTGTTAAATATTTGGATAAAAATGAGATCTTCAGAAATTTCTTACAAAAATAAGATGGCAAGACTGGGCCATCATTCACTTGTCAACGGTTCACCCAGTAGGTCCACTCACCTACTTAGAGCATTGATCTTACTTTTGCCCTCTCCCATGCCATGGAAGGGTTGCTTGATGTTTGCTCTCAGACTGGTGGATGCTCTCCTCCCAAGTAGGGCCTGAGAAACTTTACAGAGGTTTCAGTTTGTTAAAATGTCCCAGCCAACAATCTTTATATCATTAGCTCGAGGCTTGTTGCTCTGATTTTTGGAGGGTCTTCCATAGACATCCTCACAAAGGTATTTCATACATGTGTATTCTCAGAAAGAGTCTCTTATGAATCTTCTGATGAAAGTTTCCTAGAGCTACTCAAGATCTTGTTTTTGTTTAGAACAGTTTAGATTCGATTCTTCCCCAACCATTTTCTAGGTCTCCCAATAGAATAATCTTTCGAAGACATGCTCAGAGCATAATTTGTCATCAGGTTTCTAAATAACTCCAGCAAAGCTCCTCTGCTCTTTGTGAAGTTGACGAGTCATTTTGCTCATGTTCTTTGTCTAAATGAGATATATTAATCTGAATCAGGCTCATTGTCCCCAGTAAAGGGGTAAGAGTGATCATTTTTTATATTCCCTTCTTGAATTTATGTAACTCTATAGTTGAATACAAGTTGTTGGTTAGTTTGTAGTGACTATTTAATGAGTAAATAGAATAACGGTGAGAGAGGGATGCTTCATCTGTATTTATTTTCTGACATAGCTGACAGCTAGAGTGATATCTTCTCCTTCTTTCTTCTTTTGTTACAGCAGTACTAATCATACCACACAGAGACACATTTATCATTATATGTAATTATGTGCAGTATGTTTACATTATAATATTTTATATTGGAGAGGCATAGGTTTCATAATGTTTTTACTCCCAATTCCTTTCTGCTACAGATTATTTCGGCTTATGCATATTTATAAATGATATTTAAAAGTACAATAGCACATTAATTATAATAAAATGGTGATTTGGAAATAGGAGCAACTAGAGAACTGATCTAGATGACTATCTAACTTCTGACAGAGGGGCAGCATTTTGTTAGTGCATAGGAAGCTTTCCTTTGGCTCCTTTAAAGTAGAGAGAGCGACCACAAGTTATTAGGAAAGGCTGTCATTTCTTATGTGATTAAAACAGGTCTGAGCAAATCTTGATCTTTCAGAAACCCTTTGAAAGACCTGTTCCTCTGTGGACCTGTTACTAATCCCGAGAGCAATGTGTTTGCACCCTCTCTCATCACTACTCCTGTTTTTTCCACATCCTCCCCCCTTTTCTCCAACCCAATTAGCAGATTAGCCAGCAGGCTGTGAAGCCTGAAGAAGTAGAAATTAAATCGACTTTTATCACATGCCARACTAACTGTGGAGTTATCCAAGAGCACAGCCATACCCACAGAGAGTCCCATCCTTAAGGACCCCCAAGGGTGGATAAGGAAATCAAAGGTGCCATCAAAGATTCCTTCGAAGTTATGACACTATACTTCACAAAGATACTTCCCCGTGGTGTATGGATGAGGCCCTGATGGAGTGGTTAGGTGACATGTGTGGGGCCAGCAGCAGTGGAAAAGCAAGGGGCTGCGTTAGTGTAGCCGACCCCTAACAAGAGTGCGTTATAGGGCTGAGCAGTGCAGGTGGGAGGCAGAAAACAGCAATAAGCACAAGCCAAGCACAGCTCCTACATGTGCTGCCATCAGCAGAAGGAAGAAGATACTTAATTGTGGGGTTTTTTAACTGTGTAGTTGCAAATGCAGGTAATATGACAGTGTTGACAAGGCAGATGTAGTCAGCAGGTTTTAGCAGGTTGAGGTAAACTTCATTATTTAGGCAATAAAGGTATGTTCTAACTAGAGTCATCTTTCTATGTTGGTATGTTACCACACATCAATTACCATTCATTTACTAGCACATTGTGATAAATATTTTATCTACACGTGAAAGCATCTTCAGAGATCACTTTTGTACAATTCAGGCAACTTGTAGGAGATATACCAAGGTGAAAGACCTGCACCACTTTAGTCAGGTCTCAGTAGCTGTTTCAGATCTTATTTTGYATAAAATAGAATACATGATTATTGTAAAGATGGTAAAACGGTGGACCAGGCTGATATACACTACGCGAGCTGCTCTCATCAGTAAAAAACAGTTCTTAAGGTTGCTGAACTGTTTGGGTTTGAAAAGATTTTGGGATGTACTGTATAAAGTACAACTCCATAAGGTAGCTTAAAACAAGCTATTTCTRCACTTGAAGAAATGAGTGTGACTGGGGAAGGCAAACATTTTATCTCCACAAAAGAGGAGTAAGGAAAGGGGGTAGCACCTCAGCTATTAGACTGCCATGAAGCTGCTTACCCCACACCTTCTGGACTCTGGCATAACCCTAAGGTCTATCACACACTTTGAATACTTTCACCTCAAATACAGACCATCTCATGTCTGCCTGCATACAGAGGATCATACCAATGTGAAGTTTGTTTCTGCACACACAACTGACAGACCTGCTCTATCTGTCCCGTTGCTTTCCTCTGACTGTTAGCCCTGAATCTTAATGATGACACCCTCTGTAAAAAAAAATAAAAATAACAAAAAAAATTGTAGTGCAAATACTTTGCTGATGAACTTTATTATTAATCCAATCATGCTGATAAAAAGCATTCAGTGTGAATACCTTGCCAAACTAATTAAGGTTTAAGGCTTTCTTTTTCCTTATCTTCATGAAATCAGAGAAACAGAGAAGATCCAAGAGTTGAAAAGATCTCTGAGGAGCAGAGCAGAAAAGCTGAATCACAAAAAGAGAAGACAACCAAAAAACATTCCAGAAGAGCAGGAAGGTAAAGGAAACATTTAACAAAAAATAATTTTCATAGTAGGTAAGAGAGGGAGAATTTTAAAATGCAACTATTYGTATTTATGGTTCACTGCACATTTTCTGTTTTGGTTTTGCATTAATTTACTGTAAAATTATTGTACATATTTTGACTGCATGTTTTCCAAACAAGTTTGGAGAACATGCGGGAAAATTCAGTTAAGCAACAACATCCCGTAAAATTTCCAACGGTCCAAGTGATCAACAGACAGAAGGTCAAGATAAATACATATAGAAACATGGAATAATTTGCCATAAATAGTAATAATGCTGTGTCATCCCATTCCAGCTATGGAGAATGTGCCACCAAAGTCTGGGAACTGACTCATTTTTAAGCTTCAGGGGAAAATCCATTTTTACATATCTACCCAACCACATATTGTGTCATGTTCTATCTCTTCCGCTTCAGACAGCCTGCTGTGGCAAATTATTTCATTATGCTATACAGAGAAAGCTTACTTTTAAAATATATTTATAGGTTATAAAAATTAACTTTTAATGGGACACTAATGTTAATCGGCTCTAAATGACAACAGAGTTCCGTGGTACAAAGAAAATATAAAAGGAGAGGATGGTAAGGGATGATTGAATTTGTACCATTCTCCTGCTATATTCCACTTGTTCTTTTCATTTCCTTAACACAATTATTTAGTAGCGGCCTCTGGTAAAGTTTTACACCTAAAGCGTTGTCATAAAATATTCAGAAGTTACTATATTTTAATACTGCTGAGTAAGTACATTATTTTTTCTCTGGTGATTATAGTATGGAGCTGTATTCCTGTATGAAAAGCTAGACAACAGTACAAAAAAACAGACGTCATACTTAAAGTTTAGCAACAACATGCACCCACACTTTTGAGGGCATGTAAGGCTTGAAAGTCCAGGTACCATCAGCAGGTACTCTGGCAGGTTGAAGTCTCCAGGGAATGGCCCACTGCAGAACAGAGAAAGAGGAAAAATGCACAGCTCTGCCGCTTTGTAACAAGAAGTGCTGTACGTGTCTGCTCAGGGAAGAGTCGCTCTTGCTGATTGCTTCCTCAACATCTTTATCCTGGCAGACCTCAGCTGTGGTTCCAGTCCCTTCCATGTGCAAACGACACTGCCTGGGTAGGAGGATGACAGGCTGCTTAATATTTGTATAGGCACTTTTAAGCACTAATCTGCAGGAGCTCTCCCTGCATCTCTGCCCCCTGCAGAGGGGCACAAGGTGGGAATTGCCTGCTAGTTTTCAACAGACATGCACAACTCCCAGAGATCCATTTCTCTCTCTTTTTTATGCCTCTGAATGCTTCTGCCTAGAGGATGTTTCCAGACTTTTATTTATAATGGCTAATCCTTTTCTGGCAGTAAACAAAGAATTCCTCATTATACAACAAATATTAGCTACAGGTTTTGTCTGTGGCAGGTTGCACCAGTCATACAGAGAAGAATCCATCTTCAGTGCTCAGACTTTGGAAAGCACGAAGTGGTTCCAATTTCATGTGCCTTGTCTGGCTGATGCTGTGCTTGAGTTCATATGATATTAGGCTGAGATCTGACTTGTTAAGAGAGTCATGTATAGAAACAAATGAACGAAGGGGTTCCCACCCCAAGCTCTTGGAGATATACAAATGCCTAAGTAGAAACCGTTCCTTCTATCAGGACAAATCTGGAAAATCGGGTGCATCTACCCCCTAGTCAATGAGGAGGACACAACACTATTAGCTCTTCCGCATGGGAACAGGGAAATTTCCCAATTGGTTCAGACAGAGAGGCCACCTCCAAACTGCCATGGGGGAGCTGAGGCTCAGAGAGATGCTTCAGACTGCGGACACTAGGAGGAAGAAGCATAATAAAGCTTAATGGGAGAAAACAAGTAGATTTCAGATATTAATAGGAGTTTTGAGAACTGAGTGATCACACAATCTCTTTCTCCCAAGTCCCCTCTGGTTCTCATGGCTGGTATTGAGCTTCTGAGGATGGAGGGCTGCTCTGTTTTCATGAAATTTCAAATGACAATGAAATATTCTGGATGGAAACTCTTCAGAGTTTCTTGTGGTCCTCAAGAATGATGTCCAGATCAGCTTTAAACAGAATAACTTTCTCTGGGAGGCAGTAGTTCAAGAGTGAGTGATCTGCAAAGATATGTCAAAGCCTGTGAAGTTCCCCAGTCCTCCAAATCCTAGGAAATAAGCAAACAAAATCTGTGCTGAGGAGCAGTCAGGATTGGGGCAGAACACAGCACCAGCTACCTAGTGCTTCGTCTCTCCATTACCCTGACGTTAAGGGGACAGACATCAGCAGTCCTTCCTTCTAACCTCTTAGCTCTCACCATGCTGTCAACAGCACCTGTCAGCAGTCCACAGGCTTTTCATTTCCAGCAGATGCCGGACACAAACATATTCCTTTTGTTCTTAACCCAGCACAATAGGTTAAACCCTTCACCTTGACATCAGTGATGTCAAAGCAGAATAACTTCCCATGGAACGTATGATATTCAGATGTGCTGACACCTTGAAATAGTTACGAAAGAGAACATCAAATCATTATCCAGCTGCATCTTGATTGTCATTAAATGTGGTTATTATTATTATGTTTTTCAGTGAGAAAAGTATTTTACAGTGGCAAAGACATCTCTCCCAAATCATATTTTGATTACATGTCATTATAAATTTAGGTAATTATGGTCATTTGAAATTAATGCAAGTGTATATTTTTCAATATATTTCTTTTTTACCCTAGCCTTCCAGCCCATCCTGTTGTAGGCTGCTAGAACAGAACTGCTGCAAAGATTTTTTTTTCCTAGCCTTTTAAGGTTTGCTGCTTTATATCATCAGCACCTTTCAGTCAAATGCATAAAGAAGTTGGGACCAGCGGCTGTAGTGTTTAGGCAGTCTAGAAATCAAATTATTAGGAAAAAATGAAATGAGTTCTCAAAACATATTATCTTTCTTTTTAGGTTATAAAGTATTTTGAAAAAGGATATCATTTTTCACAAAACACGTATCAAGAGCTCTAGTTTCCAAACTGAATTACAAAATAAAAATATAATTTTGAAGTTTGGACCAAAATAAGCCATTTCACGTATTTGTCAATACTATAAATACTGAGTGATCTTTGTTTCAAATGGAATTTTTACAAGATTTGTGCAAATAATTAAATTTTCTGTTCATGTCCATTATGAAAAAAAACATCCTGTTCAGAGACAGTACTATTTGCAGATTTTTTTTCTTTTGCCCAGCCTTTTAAGTGCCTCAGGAGTTGGTGCTCACGGTTTTCATCCTCTACTGACTGTAAAGGAGCTACTCCCGAGTTACAGAAGCATAAATAAAATGGATGGTGTTCTTGGGCTCTAACCTTGTTGCTCAAGGAAAGGAGAAGAAAATGGAAACCCTCCCAGCCCTGGAAAGGTGATGTTTATGTGCTACGCGTCTACCCAAACCTTGGAAAGAGTGATTTGTTTTGATACGTACAAGGCACCATTGGCCAGAGCTGCTAGCGATGAGGCGGGATGCTGAACCACCACACTGCGATGATTCTGCCTCTCCTTGCAGGGGGGCTTCACGCAGGGTGCCTGGAGGAGCTCAGCAGGAACCCCTTCTCCCACTGTGTTTCTGCAGGCTGTGTGAAGCAGCAGGCTCCAGGTCTGCTCCTCTCCCAGCCTCACTGTAGAGCCCATTGCACCTTGCTGAGCTCAGCGGCGTGCAGCTGTGGGCCAAGTCTCTGCCGCTCGGCCGAGGCAAGGTTACGGAGGGAGCGGTGACCCAGGAGCCTCTGCCTGTCAACAGAAAGAAAATCCAGCCCCTTCTGCAAACCAGAGTCTCTGCCTCTCAGATAGGTGGGATTTCTTCTCTCTCTGAGAAAGCAGCTGCTCCTGGGTCCTTGCTTCTGCTGAGTTCAGCAGGAACCCAACACCCAGCCAAAATATTGCCCAGCTGCCTCGACCCAACGGCAAGCACTAGCCTGCACAACAGAAAGCCATAGTACTTACCTGGAAAAAGTTGAGGTGAAATAACAATTATATTTTCCTCAGATGAACAGAATAAAAAATAATTTTTCACTCACTTTTTGGGAATGAGGCACTCAAATGCAAAATTACTTATTTCCATAATGGAAGATTGCAGGAATGTCTGAGGAAGATGACGTTGATGTGACCGGCAGAATTAGCTCTGCCAGATCTCATCCTCTGCAGGAGAAGCCGTCCTTCTTGCAGAACGGATTCAATATTTAATGACCATCAAGGCATCTTTGTTGAAAGTGAAGTATAAAAATGGAGCACTAGGACTTAGAAGAAAGTAAGGAAATGAAAGTACCTAGCCAGTCTTTCTGTTCAGGTACGTAACATCTTTATTTCTGACAACATCTTTATTTCTTTCACTCCCGAAATGCATTTTTATCGTGTGTGTATAACCGTGTGTGTGTACATTTGTGTGTGACACTGATCAAGGCATATGCCATAAATGGACTTGCTGAGTTTAATTGGAGGATTTATGATGAATGTGTTCAGATCTTGTTTTCCTTCTTCTTTAAGACCTGAGATCTATGAAAGAAGCAGCAGCAATGGTTTAAGAAGCAGCTGCAGTACATAGGGCTGTTTCTCAGAAAATCCTGCTTTCCGGCACTGTGCCTGTCCTAGTACCACATGGCCAAGTAAATATGGCTGATTTGCTCATAATCCCGGAGCCCTTCTCGTGCCTTCTGATAATTGTACCTTCATGTGTTTCAGCAGCTGTGTAGCAGTGTAAACTAGCGGTTATTACTCAAAAAATGCTTGGGATTATTTCCTAGAGATTTGTGGCTGGTAGTTTAGCTGTGGTGAGTACCTTTGAATAAAATCATTACTCAACATGATTGTACATGTCAATCAAAACGTGGATGAGTGTAAACTAATTTGTGTGTGTGTATAGCTACAGTTTTTCCACTTAACTTAATCGCCTTCAACTGTTAAAAAAATACCAGATAATCCTATTGGTGAAACTGTATTTTAAAGTGAAGTAAAGAGTTGATAAAAAGAATCTCCAGGGACATACAAAATTACAAAATATTTTCTGTAGAGCTACATTCGAGACTGTTTATTTTGTGGAAAGCTCTGATCTGGATTACTGCCCTATTGTGTTCAGCCACAGAGAAATAAGAAAAGAGAAGCCAAAAAATAGATAACAATTTCAAAGAAGAATTTTTAATAGGCACAAGATGGCAAAGGACAGTGGATTAGCACAACATAAGGTGTCTTCTTAGAAGACATCACAGAGAAATAAATCATAAATGTATTGGACAAACAGATTTAAGACAAGTTCCAGACAAATGTATGGCCACCATAGTTAGTACAGAAAGACTGCAAAGTGTTAGATGCTTCAAAAATTGTGCATAAACCAGTCTTAAAAGGTCCACATAGAAATAGTGCAGGACTGCCTCAAGTGATTCTTTGTGTTGAAAGGGGACTTTCCTGTGGTATAGGCATAATATTCAGCTGAGGGCTCCAGGCACACTGATGTAAGGGAACCCCCCTGTTAATTCCACAATAAGGGTGTCCGTGTGAAGAGACAGATTAGCAGTTACACCTGTCATAGACCTGCAACTATAAGTAGTACTGATGAGCTAGAGCCCTTTAAAACTCACTTTTTGGTTATGTGCTCTGGAGAGAAGAGATGCAACTCTGAGTCAAGTACAAGGCCAGTCCAGCAGCTGGGATGATTACAGTGAAGTTTCCCAGGAAGGTGAAAGGTTGGAGCCTTCCATGCTGATTGAAATGTGTGATACTCTCTGCAACTACTTCTCCCTAAATATCTCATTTCAAAATGGCCTTATTTTTCTTAAACTACTCTACATCTTTCTTCAAAGTGCAATTTTGCAAATACATTGTCCAGAATTTCCTACTCTGCTCTTAATTATCCATCAGCCAGCTTCCCCCTTATTAATTAATGCTCAAGTTTTAGCAGCAGCTTGAACCGGGTCACTGTTCACACGGTGAAACAACAGATGCAAAGGGTTTCGTGAGTGACAGGATAAAAATCAGGCACCATCTTGGCATGAAACTTCAGAAAGATGTTAAGAAATCTCTCTGCATTTCATATTGGAATCTATTCCACATCTCCAAGTACTGTATATACTGTACAAATGCTTCATTTTAAGTCTGCCAACATTGCCACTCCAATTTGTCAATCCTGGAATTCTTTTTAGTAAGTGCTACAAATGTACGACTCATCATTGTTATTATGTTCCATTAGAACATTTGCCAGTTTTGAGTTCTGTCAGATATATGCGATAGCATTTGATGAATCACTACAAACAACATCCAATTTCTTGGAGTGCTTTCTACCAGTATTGATAAGTATCTGGGGTTTAAATGCAATGTTGCCTCTACACACTCAGTCATATTGCTTATTGCAAACATTTGGAATGAGTTTGGCATTGACTACTTAATTAATCGTCTTGGCTCATACTTTTTTCTGTCAGTCAAGGATTCACCAGCCTAATTCCATAATGATATTTTGTTATAGAAAAGGTGGCACATTCAGTTGCATGACTGATTTGGTAACTTATTTCCAGCATCAGGGTCCTCCAACTACAGCAAACCTTCATTTGTACTTGAGGCTTGCAGCTCTTTCATTTGTAGAGTATGTTCAGCATCKGGGTTGCTGCAGCAGACAGGACATGACTTCATAAATATGCACACAAACTCTCTYGAGCAAGTCATTGATCCAGAAAATGTCCTGTAGAGCAAAATCCGCAAAGCAGAATGCCTCACCCTGTAAACGTAACTCCTCAGATACAGCCTTGCATAGGTCTTGGGGGAGGGAAAGAAGCGAAAAAATAAAAACAAAAAAGAGGGGAAGGTACAGCTTTGGAAAAACTTTAGGATATCTTCGTATTCTACTTTTCAGTAGAGCTGAAAATATTTCAGCTAAAAAGTAACAAGATATTTGGAAGGATTTCTATAAATCACATCATCATCTTTGTCATAAAAATTTAGTTGAGTAGCAAGCAGTTAGAGCCTTCTAAGGAATATATAAAGATGAAGTCAATAAAGAGTTATGTTCTACAATATATTCCAAAGGCAGTATTTTCACCTGGTTCTACTTGTAATTACACAGTCAATACATTTTTTGTCACTTCCTTGTTACTAGGGAGGGTTGTCTTATTTTCAGCTGATCATTTACTCATTTGTATTCATTTCCCTTCCCTGTAGACTGGAAAAGACCTTAGACTTATGATTGTTGTTAATTCATTGCATTACCAAAGCACCTAGGAAACCTAGTGAAGGACCAGTCTCCCAGTCAGTGAGGCCCTGCCCAAGAGCAGGTGAAAAGATGGACTCTGACCCAAAAGACTTACTATCTGAATTTAAGGCAGCACCAGTGCAAGGACAGAAAAGGATGACAGACAAGGGAATCATCTTTGTTTTCTGTAACAGAGAGGGACGAACCAATCAAGGGATGAATAAGAATCCCTTTTGGCAGCTCTTTGAGAGACAGATCTTAGAGAGGGAGGAGAGCAATCATGAGAGGTTCATGAGGTCAAGAAAGATGGCATTTTAAGAGAATGATCAGCTGTGCTGAGAGCGCCTCAGCTCACAGAGAATAAAGACAGACTGAAAAAATAAAACATTGAGGCTAAAACTGCACCATTTTTTAGTGAGTCTGTTAATTCAGTGCTCTGTGAAGCATGTTAGAGCTAACGGGTGTAAAAGAATAAGAAGATATCAGCCACATCCAGCAAACTCAGATTTTCCCTTAATATTGATTATGAAAACATTTGATAACTTTCTGCTTGTTTTAAATTCCAGTGCTTTATTTGGACAGCTGAAAATCCAGCAAAATTAGATATATTTGACTTAGGTGTTGAGGAAATTACAGATCTTTTTAAAACACCAAATGGCCTTCTGTCCTTTCTTTACTTAAAAAAAAAAATAAAGTTCTGTCTTAAATCTCTAAGCTGTGCTATTACTCTTTCTCTCATTAATTCTTCCTAACAGCCATCATAGTGTTATTCTAGGTAACAAGCCTAGCAATGAGCAATCCCATTTCTTCCCCCATTCTATTACCTCCTTTCTGGGAACAAAACTATTTAGTTTTCTGCATTATGGAAGAAACTACTTCTGTTTTAAAGGTCTTGAACTGACATATAAATAAATTTGCCATATATCTGTGGTGCAATTCAGATCAGAATTGGGAACACCTCTTCTAAAAACCATTTTTTTCCCAGGTTCGAGCTTTAACCTCATAAACTTTTTTTTTTCCCTCAAAGGGCATCTCTACTGCCAAGAAGTACTCACAATTCTTTTCAAGTTCTGTCTAGCAAAGAGTATGAAATAGAAATGTAGAGTGCAAAGGAAATGTCTCCAAAGAAGCAATAAAACATCTCTTGTACAGCTACTTTAGACTACTAAAATATACCACTGGCTTCTCCAAACAGTTCTAGCAGATTTTAAAGCTACTACCTCCCGCAATTCAGCTTTGAGAAATTTCCCTTCAACAATCAAATTATACCTCCTTTCTCACACAAGGAGGTATAATTTTCACTCCCATGCCCTGATATAACTTAGTCATGCTCTGCACTCATCCAAATCACATCTGAAGTGCTGTAGCTTGTGGAAACAAGATAGAAAACTAAGAGTTCTTACTCACTGGTAAAGTGTCTCAAGGCAACCTGAAGTTCCCCAGCCATGTTTTCTCCTTTCTCCAAGCCTCTCGCTGGCTACGGTTCTCTCATTGATAAATGGTATGTTTAAAACAGGCACAGACCATTCAGTCACCTAACAGTCTATATAACCACAGTCCCATTCAATTGATGTTCCATCTCTCAGTTAAATTTTTCTGCCTTTTACTTGCAGTTTTGCCACTGTTTTGGGTTTTCTCCTTATTCCTTGAATCACCTTTTACCCACTTTCTCTTTTTTCCTAATTTTTTCCTCGTATTTTCCAGTCTGCCACCCAACAGCCTGCTGCTCATTCCTTTGGGTAAGGCAGTTATGACACAACAGTAAGTCAGCAAGTAAGTGTGATGTAATCAATAAGGTTAGCAATAGAGGCAGCTTTGGAAATCAGAGTAACTGGGCCCTCAGTTAATGAGATGATCATCCAGGTCCCTGAGTCTTTTCAGTCAGAGCAGCATACAGTCCTTCCCAGTGGAAAGGATCATAGTCAAGAGTTTTGAAAAGGGAGGGAGGGAGGGAAGAAGAAAGAAACGGCATTTTTCTGGATTTTAACTCAGGACAATCCTGACTCTCCAGGCCTCCAGGTCTCCAGCTCTGATCTAATCCAAGATGATAGGTCATTCCCTGGGACCTTTCAATTAACCAGAGATACCCAATTGTCGGTTTTGGTTTTGTGCACTTTCACTCAGCAGGTGCTACTCTCTCTTTCTTGCTTTAGCTTCTTCCCCGCATCAAGCAAGACAGACAATGTTGTTTCAAATCCACAAAGGCAAATGCACTTTCCATCTGCTTATAATTATGGCAAAGGGAAGAGGAGCTAAATTAGATGCAACAAGTGCAATGGGAAATATAGCAGAGGTGTAGTTAAGAGTGCATAATTTTCAGGTAAATGAAGTAATATTGTTGAATCTGCATAAAGTCCAAAGGTTGTGGGAGATCATGGGCCATATCTCGGAAAAATCAGTAATTATATCTAAAGTATCATCTTCCCCTGCCTTGCATAGGCTTTCAACACTGTAAAGACTTGACATAGCAGCCCATGTTAGTTTTTGAAAGAGGTCTTAATATCCTTCTGCAGCTGACTGAGTTTTTGGACCTGTCTGCCTATTTAGCTGTTGCAAGAAAACCTCGCAGCATGGAAACACACCTTATGCTTGCAAAAGACCACTTATACCATTCCGGTGGCAGTATAACACACAGCAGTTCCCCCCCAAAATGTGAAAAGATCATATACTTCACCAATACGAGGGCTTCAAAACTTTCAAGCACAGATAAAAGCATGAAAAAAAATACCCTTTGAGCTAGGTAAAGGAATGATCAAAGTTCCCTGAACATAGAAATGGTTCTGTCATAACCTCAATCTCAGACTGAAAAGATCTGAAGGTAACAATCACCTATATCTGCACACAGGTTTAGATGGTATGTTCCATACAAATACGCTATCTTCAAAGAACATTGAGTAACAAGACAGAGCATTTAAGAATCAGAAAATGTCAATAGAGTAGAATTATTGTTGTAAACCAACAGAAGATAAAGCTTCTATTAAATAATTCATGCAATAATGAAATTAGTTGAAGGAGTAAAATTGTCTCCGGTAGCTTATTAAATAGACTGCAATCAAGTGATCTTATCTTGCCAAAATGTGATCACAATTTAAAATTCAGCCAAAGGTAATATGTGGAAGATGCCTGGGGGGGGGGGGGGGGGGAAGTGATTACCACAAGGTTAATAACTATTATTTTTTTCATATTGTGCTGAAGATCAACCACAGAAGAATAGGAGTACAACCATCCAGGAAAGATTTCAGCTGGAAGAAGCCTTGAATCCCATCCTCCAGAAGGAACCAATGCCCTGTGAAAGATAAAAGTAGAGATGAGAAGTTGCCTTCTGAAATCCAAATCTGTTGCTAAAATGTGAATAAACAAAATGCTCTGCCAATTTTATGACCCAAAAGAAAGCAAAAGCAAAAAAAACAAAAAAAAAAGACAGGTAAGGTGAAATGGGCCTAATAATTAATTAGCTGAGTGATGGTGTCTGAATATGCCATACACTCAAGCTACTGCCTTGCTAACAACATGCTTTATAAACAGACCAGTTTGCAATAAAAATATATCTTCACTTCTATGTTCCCTCAGATTCATCTTTAAAAGCATTAATTTTTCATAATAATGAAGTATTTCACTGAAAAAAGTCTCAGGTGGAAAAAAGAAGCTTCCATACATAGTGCTTGACTCGGATTAATATTCATCAAGCTTTATCACTTATGCAACCTTGGTTGTTCATGCAGCATTAAGCTGGACTACTGACATTTCAAAGGATTTGCCAAGTTTTTATAAACTGACTAGAAGTTTAAAGAAGCTGTTTTCCTCTCTTTAACTGCGTTTAATATCCTATAAGATTCCTTGCAGAATCAGATTAGACTGTTTGCTAATTGCAGTACAGTTTCAGTTGCAGTGAATGATGCAGAAGAGTGATATATGGATGATCAAGGTCCACAGACATTTTTTTTCTGTTCAAAGGAAACTGTTCACAGTCTATTTCTTTCAGAGATGAACACAGAACCCAGGCAGTTAATGTAACACCAAAGACCAAAACAACAACAACAAAAAATCCTCAGAAAACTTGGATTGGTTTGAAAAATGCTTAATGCATTGAGCATTTCCAGATTGAAACCTGATTGGAATATATTTTGTTTTACACCACTTGTATTTCAGAACTGCAGTAATCCTACTTTAAAGAATGCAAGGTTTGTAGCAGCAACAGCCCATCTTCAGCAGTCAGGAAACAGCGAGCAGACGGTCTCTATTTCAAGAAAGACAGGCACAGGAGGAATGAACTGTATTTAACTGAATTCTATTATTAGCCAGTTTATCACATTTAGAGAAGATATTGGCAATTCCCAACCTGTAAGATACAAATAGAACAGGGTAATTTATTTATATTTTGGAAAAAAGGAATTTATAATTTTTCTGGGTCTGAGCCACAAACAGATGAGAGTCATATTTAATCAATAGTTTCTACCAAAAGCAAACAAAAAACCACATTCCTATGTCAGAACAGTTCATCTTGACATTTCTTAAATTTTTAAAACCTTTGGATTCAGGGACTAAGAATTGGATGTATATTTTGGTGCCAAGCAGGAAACTGAAAGGATGTTTACTTTTCACCCCATTAAATAAAAGAATGCATTGCTTCAGGGACAGGAACATGGCTGCCTCACTTCTCTCAGAGTGGTTTTGCCCAGAAGTTTTAAAGCCAGCCTGTTACTGTCTTTTTAAGCCATTGACTATTTCACAAGATATTCAAAGCAGAAAACTTTCGGACAGTACCTGCAGAGAGGAGGRCCTCAGTATAGGTCTCCTCCATCTCAGGTGAGTGTCCTGAGGACTTGGTTTTTAAGATATCTGGGCTCACAGCTATAATCTCTTCTGTCTTGCAGATAGTATTTAGGTAAACTTTTTGTGCCACAAATCCTTTCATCTTCCCAAAAAGTAGCAAAACCCACACCAATCATAATGAAATATTTTATTTTCAGACTAGATATTAGGAAGCATTTCTTTACCGAGAGGGTGGTCCAATACTGGAACAGGCTCCCTAGAGAGGTGGCCGATGCCCCAAGCCTGTCAGTGTTTAAGAGTCATTTGGACAATGCCCTTAACAACATGCTTTAACTTTTGATCAGCTCTGAAGTGGTCAGGCAGTTGGACTAGATGATCATTGCAGGGTCCTTCCAGTTGAAATATTCTATTCTGTTCTGTTCTGTTCTATTCTATTCTATTCTACTCTACTCTACTCTCTTCTGTTCTATTGTATTCTGATCTCAGATCAGGTTGTTTGGTTTTTCAGTTTGCTTAAATGGTTCAAAATTAAATTTTTTTTCAAGACTGCCAGAAAATTTTTACAATTCTAGGTGCAAGTGACCTGAACTGAAGCTTTATACCTTCCTCAGTACTCAATGACGCATTAGGGGTTTTTGTTTGTTTTGTTTTGTTTTTTCCCCACTAAAAGCAAAAAGAGCCTACTAGTGTGGAACTGCGTACTTCAAATTTTAGGTCCGCATGGTAACATGATACTGACTTTCCCCATTGTGTGCTGGTGAAACAATGCAGTGTCAGGCTGTTATATCAACTTCCAGCAGTCAAAAATCCAACATCTGTGGATTTGCAGTGTTTGTGAATATATAAAATATGATAACACTTGTACTCAAGTGTACAATTTTGGCTTACTAAAGTTAAGTATAATGGGTAACCTTTGGCAGGCTTATTAAAATGACAGTAGCACCAGTAAACTGAAAAAGCCTGGAAAATGAAAATGAGTAAAAGTCCAGAAAAGTTTGATACAGTATGATTATAAGCAAGATTAATTTGTTTATTAAATATTCTTTTTCACTATTGTACATTTTTATTATTGAAGAACTGCTCTCATATTCATGTAGTTGTTTAAATGCTTTCTTAAATTCAGGCATTTATTTTTAAATCATATGAACTGTGTGATCCTTAATCTATATTTGAAAAGGAATTATTTTCTGGGGACTTGTCCTACCTGAAACGTGGATGTTTAACTTTAAATTCACAAYATTGTAATGTAAAGGTAATCTATTTTTACTAATATAACATGTTTCTTCAGCAACAGCTGTTACTTGTTAAGTCARTGTTTCTCAAGCGAATTTAAAAGTTTTATTAATCAAGAATGCTGTTCAGCATTGAGTTCCCTTATGCCTTTATGCACAATGAGCGATGACGATTTCTTCAGTGTCAAAATATATAAGCAAAACAACTCAAAACTTGTATTCATTTGCGCCAGAACTGAATATGGCTTTGCAATATATTTTACCATGGCAACTAATGGCATTAAAATATCCTGCAAGCTATGCAGAACAGGAAAGCTAACTGCCAACTTTAAAAAAAAAATATTGCCTGAAATTAGTTGTAGTGTATTTTAGGCAACCTCTTGTGTATTTGAAAATATTAAAAATCGCTGTTTATTCCCAGTTACCATAAACTGAATGGTCTAAAAATCACCCATAGTTAGAGTTCATTAATTCAAATACTGGCATGTTAACTCAATTTATACTCGCATGATTGTTTAAGATAATTGTAACTTGAATATGTTAAAATTATTTCACTCTGTTGTAATTTGAGCTGAGTTTGACTAAAATAARATCTTTTTATAGTGGAAAAATAGTTGGTTTACTTATCTTGTATGCTTGCTTCCAGTCTGCTTCAGATTGCCATTTTTCCTTTTATCTAACTAATGCCAAGACCCATGTGTTTTCCTGCACACTCCCTTATCCTTTGATTCTCCATGCTCATTTTCATAAGCTACTATCTGCTTTTTCATACCTGATGCATATTTTAGATCTCGCTCCAACTCTGCCGAAAACAGAGCCCAGGAAGCCGTTGATCACGGAGGTTGTACCTGCAAAMAACATCCTCAGAAAAAGCGTGGTACAGCTCTACCTTCCCATTTCCATTCCAGGTAAAAGGAAAGCCATTTGGAGGACTCCTGCACCTTCTCTAAGCCAAGCTGATGTGATTCTTCTCAGCTTCACTCTGGGGACCCAGTAGCTGAGGAGGAGCCACCAATTTTCTCCATCACCAGGCCATGAAAAGGGACCCTGAGCCACCTGGCTCAAGGGTCTGTGTGCTTCAGGGCTTCCTTAGAAATACTGGTCCTGGATGTCTGTGCTAGAGCTTTCAGGTTCCTACTTCATCGAGACCAGTCCTTCTGCAAACAGGGGKTTTTTTTGTTTGACATTTTTTTAAAAAAAAACCCATCCAAGTCTGTCAGAGTATTTTGGTACTTTCACTACCCATCCAAGCTTAACATCAAACGCTTCTGCACATTGGAAGTAAAAGCCAAAGCCAAAGATTTTCTTAATGCTCTCAGAGGAGTTCCATGGGAGGTTGGGTTGATTGCAATTCTTTTCCTGCCTAATCATGTTTTTTTTTATGCCTGAAGTGCTTCTAACACAGAAGATTATGTTTAAGCTAGAGTACATGGAATAATGCTTGGAAAGCCCCACAGAAACATAAAAGAAGATTGTTCAACGAGCAAGAGGGGAAGGCCTGAAAAAGCTTGGTAGAGACATGAATTCCTGACCGAATGAGGCTATGTGTCTGGTATGTCTGGAATGCTTAATATCCAATACACTGGGCAACTGCTGCTTAGGGAAACATCTTAAATCGTGAACATCTTTATTACAATAAGTGACCTTTCTCCAGATTCTAGGAGGACTATGCACAGCAAAAAGAAGGTCCACTGTTTATTTCTATATTTATATTCCTAACATTATTATAGTGTGTGTATTTAGAAGTAAAAGCATATGCTGAAAATTCTTTTTATTTTACAGTGCAGACATTTCATGTTCTCTCTATCCAAGGTACGTTCAAGGTATTGTCTGTACATTCACTGGGAACCTCAGTGGTTTTTTATCATATCCAATGTGTATGCAGTAGAAATATATTCGGCTACCCAGTATTATATAAAATGCATAGTTGGCTCATATGCTTTTGCTCTATTTAAACATTAATAATACACATACACACTATGGGTCCAATATCAAATATGGATATTTTAATGGGATGTCTAAATCTCAGACATGAATGCTCAAATCAGCACTTAGATCCACAGAGTGGACATTTACACATCTAAGTGTCCATGTAAGTACCCAAATGTGCAATTTGGATATCCTGTTAAGATGACCGTATTTGAAAATTAGGCTGACTTCCCGGCATTTTTGGCAACATGTTGCACAGTGGTTCTGGCAAAAATGCAGGTTTTTAATTCAACTGCATTGAGGGCTTTTTGATTGTTTGTTTGTAAAAAAAAAAAAAAAAAAAAAAGATTTGCAGATCTAGAAATAGATTCTGCTCTACTTTTACTTCCAGTATTTTATATGGTCTTGTAATTGGGTACTGAGATACCAACTGAGCATTGCTGCCTGAAGTCCAGTATCCTCATGAAAAAGAAGTTCTAATGTCTCAAGACATATATTGAGGTTTGTCACATTTTAGTCTGAAGAGTCATAAAATGCAATATCACAGGGTGCTGCAAGTTCAGTACCCACTGAAGCAAAGGAGTTAAATAAGCTCTCTGTTTTATGGACCCTTAAATTGTAAGTGATGTTCTGTGTTGCACATTGTGAGTACAGCTATGAAACAATATATGTAACATTTTTCTAATTCTCTACAGAATCTGAGTAGAAATCTGAAAGCCCAGTAACCTCAGCAGAGCAAGAGCACCATAAAAGCATCTGCCAGATGACTGTAGTCAAAGTAGATGCATTAAGATTATCCACCACTTTGGAATATTTACAAGAACAACCACAAAAGTAACCTGAGCCATTTTAAAAAGGTCTCCCAACTTTATTATTTTATAAGGAAATAACATCTTTTTTGGCCATGAAGTCTAAAGATTTTCTCCTTTCTTAAAATAAGGAAAATGACTTAAAATAAAATAATCCAAAGGCAAAACAGAAAGCATAAAGAAAGTCTGATAGCTTATAACGAAATGTATTTTGTCACTTCCATTTTATTTATAAAACCAGAAGTACCTGCTCTGTGACAGCCATGCCAAGATTTAGCTAGATTTCAGCTGCTTTTAAAGCAAACCTGAGCCAATGTACCTTTTTGGGGCTCGACATTTTTAACACAAGCCACCGATTAATTACTGCAAGCTATTTGTTTAAGCTGCTAATTCAGTCCTGATGAAGTACTTAATGTGCTTGAGAGAGGTTATTTCTTTTTTCCCCGTATCATAAGGGGATAAAATATATTATTCCTCCCCACAAACCTTGCCTGTACTAGAACTCTGTATTTCACAGCTTCTGTCTTGTCAGTCTAATAGGAATCTGTAAGATAAAGCCTCCATCTCAGATTTTGCATGTTTTTCTATGTCCTACGTTCTATACGGTCTTTATCAGGTTCCAGGTGTTTTCATCTCTCATTTATGAGATCGTGTCATGCTTTTTGTAAGAGAATAGTGGCTTTATCATTTATTTTGCTTTAGATGATAGAATTTCCCTTTTCAATTTAAAAGTCATTCTTTCCTACTGCTTGAAACAGCTCCACTCTCAGCATTTGTTAAATGTGTTGCATTTCCTTCTTTATCATACACTACAAATGCACAGTTTCTATAGCATTTGTCTCCGCTTTGACTTTCAAACCTCCTCCCTGTCTTATATCAGGGTTGCACTTATTCATATCCCAATGAAGACTGTGAGCTGTACGTAATGTTGATTTTTCCTTCTCCCACATTTGTAAAGTTTCATCTAGACTTACAGTAGGATGCAACTAAAACAAAAATCATAGCAAAGAGAATGCTGACATAGGCATGAAAGCTTTAAGTGAGTCAAACTCTGATAGTCAGATTTCAGTGGGCTAAAGCACAGTGCTTCTGTGTCAACTTCTCTACAGTTTTTGTTTGCATAAAGCATATCTCATTCAAACATATTGTTACAATTCAGCTTTTTTGGTTCTAGTGTTAAGCTGGAAAAAGAATTAAGTTGACAGGAAAAAATACTTTGCGTTCCAAAGCAAGGTTCCTCTGATCATAAATCTGAGTACACCATCCTATGCTCATATGCAAACCCAGCTTCTTCCTAAGGTTTTTCTATATTAGTAATTTAACAGCTCTGAAAACCACTGGATTTTGTTCTGAATTTGGCACGTTCCTAAGGTGTCTGCCTGTAAGGCCTTATTTTCACTTCTCCCATTTCCTTTAGTTTATAGAATGATGCAAATCATCAATACAAATCTTCATTACTTGTTTTGTGTGTTTTTTTAAACTCTGGAATTAGAGCAAAAAGGACTTAACTACTCCAACAAGAAATAAGGACATCTCCATGAAGGGTGAGGATGAACAAATTTGAAAGGCCCTCGCACCTCTTTGCAGTTTATAGAGCCCGGCAACATCAGTTTGTGCTGTGGTCTTGCCAGGCGGGGCAAGCTACACGGGATCATGCCTGGTCAGTGCCCGAACAGGACTGCTCCCACAGCACACACGTATGAGTCCTGTTAGTGCCATGGTGAGTAAAGAGCCAAGTTCTCCAGCTGCCTTTGACAAGGACAGTGGTACCCTTTGTGCTGGATGAGCTGCGAAACCAAGTCCTCCCACTTACGGCCATTAACGATCCCACGGCACTTCCCAGGAGGCACCTACAGTTTCCAACCCAGATTATGGGCTCTATGCATTTCAGTGCTCTGCAGTTAACTTTAAGGTAGGTGTATGCTTTCAGATACAATAAAGATGCCATTTAAAACGCTACGTTGCTGAATGACAATTCTGCTTTAGGAATTTTCTCTGTCTTCGTCTTCTAAGTGTAAAACAGAGTAACATACCACAGGAAGGAACAATGAAACATGCAAACATTTGACCTAAGGAAAGCATTCATGTTGCAGCAAAATGTCCTCAAATCCCTCAGAGGTTCCCCTTTTCAGTCAAACAATTTGGCAAAAATAACCTTGAATTACTTCAGTTAATTACAATACAGTTATGATGAATGTGTCCCATTATGAAGACAGAACTAGTAAATGAAAATAATTTCTGCCTAAACCCCACCTTTTCTGTAAAAGATTATTTATTAGTTTTTCCATGAATACTATTGAACAGAAGAAAGCCACACCCTTTTCCAGAGATCCCTCTATCTCTCTCTCCTAGATTTCAGTTGTGTTGTTGAGTATATATGCACATATATATGTATATATACAGGTCAAAATCAGAAAAAACTTCTGCAGACTTTTGCATTTAGTCCATTGTGTCCATGTGGTCCATGAAAGCCTTCAGAACCAAACTGGCCGAGGAAATCTTACATTTGTCTGCCCTCTATCTACGTTCAAAGGGTTTTCTATGCAGTTTTGAATAGTTCTTTTTTGTCAAAAAAATCCTGCAGTACTTTAAGGTCTTTTCACTCAATTAGGCTGTTAGTAATGGTACCCCACATTCTAATTTCCTGGTATAAAATGGGATCTTCTGCTGCAAGAATGCTATCTCAGAGATGATCAAATAACTTGTCATACTGATACCTTTCCTCCGTATAACATCATCACGAGGTAAATCCATACTAAAATTCTACATCGTAAGTAATARTTGGATTGACTCACTTAAATCTTTCTTGCACATTGCCAGTCAAGACTTACGTTTGTTGATACCTATTTCACTTAGCCAAACATATTCCATGTAAGTTTTATTCTCCATTGCGTGTAGTGTCAATTATAGTGACACTGCTCTGTGTCTTTCCACAACTTCAGTTCACACTAAAGCTACTTGGAAGGATATTCTTTTCTACTATTTGTTAAGTTGTAGCTAAAATCTTTTCTTCTAATCATAATCAGAGGTGAGCAAATAATCTTTCTTCATCACCTCCAACTACATATTTGTTAAAATGTGTCGACAATCATAGTCAAATAATTTTGAGTTTCCTTTTCTACCTGTCCCGTATACTGAGTAGTTTCTCAGGTACTTCTGAAAACTAGAAAAACTGCTTTAAAGCAATTGCTGCAAAATATTAACAGAGACCCTGATCTAGCAAAAATACATGCATAGGTTGCAGGTAATTTCTCTGAACTCCATGCAGTGACCTAGAACAAATTAAGTAGATGCTTTAGTCTTTGCAAAACTGGGGTTCAAATATATCTTCTAAATTAATTAATATTCCCAATGGGTGTATTTAAAACTTACACTGATCAATTAAAATTCAGTGCCCTACTGTATGACTGACACCTTATAAATGTGGAATTTACATATCATCAGATTTTCGGAATGAAACCTCATAGTAAATTTAGTGCAATGGGTTTAAATAACTCAATGAAAAAATCATGTAGTCGTTCAGCCCACCCATCACTTGCATCTAGTCCTTGTTTCAGACTCATAGTGAACAGCAAAAGGAAATCCAGAAATACCTCTAGAAATAATTGTGAACTACCATAAGAAATACACTGCAATGTGCTCATAGATTTCTGTGAGAAGAAAACTGAACATTCCCTAACAGATCAAGGCCCAGTATAGAATTAGACAAAAATAATTTTGATAATTCTAGGCCCATTTCATTGTAGTCCCATACCCTCCATTTGCAACTCCAAATACCTCTAATTTTCCAGCTTGCTTTGTCATGTCCTTCCCTCTACATTCACTACGGCATGTCATAACAGAGAGGAAAAAGGTAAATACTGTATGGAAAGCAACATTCTAAAAATAGAGGCTGTTTCTAGTATTTTGTAACATTTTCCTTATGTGGAAAATAATTCAGCATTTATTACATTTGCTGTAGCATGATGTCAGATTAGCCGCATTGGAAAAAAAAAATAGAATAAAGCACCAGAGAAATATCTTCTCCTCAAATGAAAACCACAGCTTGCATGTCCCTCTGTGGTTCATACATGCTTTCCCCTCCTCACAGGCCATTTCTTTTTCCCATTCTACCTCACTGTCTGCAGAAACTGAGAGTAGGAAAGAAAGGACATTTTGCAGGGCAGGAGATTTTGAGCTGAGTTCCMGATGCTTACAGGATTACCAGAAGTGTGACAACTGTCTTTGTTTCCTTAAAAGTTACCTCCTGAAGCAATCTGTAAGGTTTTCCCCTTCACCAAAATGCCGTTTTCTCCCATTACTCTGAATACAGCTGTAGCTAGAATACTTTCTACAAATATGGTCACTACCTCTCTGAAGTCTTTGCAGGCAAATATTACCTTGTCCCTAATAAA
Organism: Phoebastria nigripes; assembly: GCA_035582835.1. Taxonomy (NCBI): domain Eukaryota; kingdom Metazoa; phylum Chordata; class Aves; order Procellariiformes; family Diomedeidae; genus Phoebastria; species Phoebastria nigripes. The sequence goes on from JAYKAV010003343.1 coordinate 1,149,894, forward strand.
AAAAATTAACTTTTAGTTTCTGCATTCCTTAAATGTGGCTGTGGTAGAAAACGAGGAAATAGAGCAGAAAAGCAGGCTAGAAGAGAAGAAGCAGGGAATAGTGTAATTGGGTAAGGCGCCATGGGAAAAAAAGAGAAGGACAACATGTGGAACAGGAATTGAAGGATAATGAAGGATGTAGTAAGTAAGAAACAGAAAACTGGGAAGCAAGGAAAAAGATGAAAACTGGAATGCAGGAGGATGAGAGGAGGAAAAAAAATGCCCGCTCCTAGATTTACCGCAGAGAAGTTAATGGGTAGATTTTTTTAATGTTGGTTGGGGTTTTTTGACAGCCAGAGAGACTCCTGACTTTGAAATCAATTTAAGACTGAAGTTAGCATTACTAGGAGAGGAGATTCAGAAAGTCCAAGAACCATCAAAGAGCAAGACTTAATACTTCCTTTTATACCCAAAGCTAATATTAAAGAAAATTGGGAAGTACAAAAAATTTAGACGCAAAGATACAGTGAAATCAATATTAAGACTAAGAAAGTTCTGTACAAAACACATTATAGGCTGAAAAATCAATTTTGGAACTTTCAAATACACTGTAATGAAATATTGCAGAGAAATGGAAGAATACTCCCAACCGTGGAAGTGTAAAATACCTCCTTTATATATATAAAGAGATACAGTATTGCAATAACTGAGAAATACTTACTTTATCAACTAACATTAGGAAGACAATAAAATACCTCTATACTGTATCTAGAAATATTACAGAGACTGGTGAATATGTGCTCAGAGAGTATTCTATGAAATACCTACAGAATAAAGGGAAACAAATTGCCTGAACTGGAAAAAAACATATACTTTATTAACTAACACTAGGAAAATTGTAAAATACAGTAGTACACATACAGAAACACAATGAACTGAAAGACATACAGAACCTAATCCTGCTTTCCCTTATGCTGAAGTGATACAGTTGAAGAGAATGGAGTTATTCTGGATCCACTCAGTGGTAAGCAAAGGAAGAATTTCTCCCATTGAGTATATATTATTTAGTCTTTGAGAAACAATAAAAATAGTTTTGGAAGCTAAAAATACCTGCTAAGCATACAATAGAGTTCACTTTTGAAATATTAAATTTTAATGGCCTCTCCATGAATCTTCCTCTGACAGCTAGACTGTGAAAAGTCTGTGGAGCAGCTGAACTTATTCCAAATAGCAATTGTTTTTCTTAAGGAAAAGTTACTGTTGTAGACCAAATACAGCCATTGTGAGACTGTTTTGTGCGATCCTTACAATGAATTAAAGTGTCATATTTTGCTGCAGTGCAAATGGAAGTGACATTAAATAGTTTTCTTCCTAGTTAGGAAAGAACTCATGCATTCAAGAAGGACGAATTTTTGTGACTATTTTGAACTCTGGATGTTCTTCTATCAGGATAGAAACCCACAGTGAAAAAAAGGATAATTTGGAGGCTGTATTGTCAACTCTTGTGATTTTTATTGAGAGCTTTGTGCTATGTGGTGATTTTCCCAGATCTCATCTCCTGAATTGAAGGTATTATGTGAAAATCTGTTTTGTTTTTGCTTTTTAAAAAATGTCTTGTCCTTACTGTGATACAAAATGCTTTCAGCACAAATCCTAATATACAAAAAACAGATGCAAATATAAAAAAAATCCAAATATACTCTTTTTAAGATGATCTTATGATTTCTGGGGAACAGACTAATAATAACCCTGACTGCCTATTTTTGGCATCATGTTTTCTTTCCCTCAGCATGTTATAAAAATTCTTACTTAGAGAACTTCTTATGATCGATAACTGGACTCAAATTATAGGAAGCACTTGTAGGGAGGAGAAGTTGTAGTAGTTTCTGTAACACATTATTTCTTATTAAATACAGGTTTTGCTACTTGCACTCACTGGCAAAACTATGCATGTTGCTGCCTATGTATAAATAACATGATCTATCCTCTATTTATATATTTTGCCTGTTGTTGTAGTCCAATCATGGGGAAAAATTATAAAAAAACAAGTGGCAAAAAGGTCTTGCTCACAATACAGTGTCTAGTTAGACATGGATGTAGTCAAATCTATTTGACCTTCAAGAAAGAAAAAGTTCAGTATCAGACATGCTTTCCATCTCCTTATCCCCAAATTGTTGTGATTGAGAAATTTTGTGTTACAGTTCAGTTCTCCAACCAGACTGAAGGATAGCTGAGACTGCAAGGGCAGCAATGTTCATTTGAATACACATTAGGCTTAACACAATCCACAAAATTCAACTGCATTTGAAAAGACTTTTTAAAATCTTTTTTTTTCTGTATTCATGAGACATGATTCTGATTATAGAACAGAAAGAAGCAGCAGCGATCTGGACAAAGGAGAAAAGATTTTCCCAAAAGAGAAGTGAGATCAGTACATTAAGAGAGAAAATAGCTTTTTCAGGAGCTAGCAGAAGAAACAAAAAAGAAAGGTTTTGTGATGAAAAGAGAGCTGCAAGAAACAGTGCAGGCAATGCTTGAATTAAAATGCAACTAATCTAGAATTGCTTTGCCCGAGCTTCCCAACATTGATGCTGGCAACAGAACTCAGCTCTCCCAGGAGCACTCACATGCGTATTTCTTCCTCTCAGGGCATCTTCACCCAAGGGAATAAAGCAGCTTTCAGAAAGAAATATTTCCTTTCTGGCACAGGCAGCAAAAGGTTGTTTGTCACCTGAAGCATTTCCTCGCAGGCATGGTAACACAATACATCCAGGTTTCTCAGAGAATATATCTTGTGGCAGAGCTTAGGAGCAAAGAGCTGCATATTAACCAGATACTGAAAAATAGAAGCACATGATGAAGACTAGCAGGGGCAGGACATTCCCACCTCAATCTCTTCAGCAGGAGGGGGAAAGAAGATGGGAAGGAAGCCGATGGGTTCACCTGGGCATGGGAGATCCTCACTCTGCTGTTCCTCCTGAGTGCAGACAAATGCCCAAGCCCTCATTGCTCAGCCTCCTTGCTGGAGTTGCTCCCTTTCAAGTAGCTCAGCAGCCAGTGTGCCATCACAGGGTGAAACTGCTATATATTGCAGTGTAGGAGAAGTCGCGAGGAGCATGGAAGACCGAGGCTCATGTCCCTGCCTCACAGTATTTTAACTGGCACGAAACAGAACAGGTCCCCTGAAGGAGAAAGAGATCCCTCCGGAGAAAAGTCAGGATATGCGAGGGACATTAGGAAGGTCAAGAGCTGAGTCTCCAGCCTGAACCAGGCCAGGTGTTTTTGATGAGCTCCCTTGTCATAGCACTGTTGACTAGCTTCCTGACTTTTGTCATTATTTCTACCCTGAGCCTGCAAAATCTTTCTCCAAAAGGTAGGATGAAAACGAAAGTTTCTACTGAAAGTTTTAGGTTTGATGAATCATTTTTCTATGATGAAAAGCCATTTTGTCACAAAATTCCTGGCTAGCTTTAGTGGCGATACTATTGTCTAGTATATCTGTCAGACAGCCTTCCTAATTAAGCTATTTTTGTACAAGATTCTGGGCATAGTTTGTGAATCACAAAGCTTATGACTCTAGTTCCGTATCACCACAGGGAAATTCTCCCAGAGGGAAATCATAATGCTGTACTCCACAACCCAAAATTGTTATATAAAGCATCTACTCTTCCATACTGGAACAGACTGTTCTACTATCCCAGCAGCCTTTCAATTCCCTCAAAACATGGAACAAAAAGGAGAGGTCTTTGTTTGAACAGAGAGGCATTTGATCAAAGCTTTTCATGTGTTGCTGGACCCAGAAGTATTTCATAACATAGTGGTTAGACATATTCATGTCAAACTTCAGAAAAGGAAAAGGTAAAATGAAAAGTAAGGAAGTCTGATGTTTATTTGAAGTACACACAACAGATGTAAAACCATGTCAAACCATCATGTCAGTACTGCCCAGGGGGTTGAATTGTCCCCTGACTTCTACGCCATTTCTGCTCCATTAACAAAACTTAACTGGGTGATGAAATAGGTTAAAAAATTTTAGTCAAAACTGAGGTACAGTTTTGCAAGAAGAGCCTTCTAAAACTCATGCAGAAATTTGTAAATATATAGAATGACAGCAGTCACAGCCATACCTGCTTAGAGTCTCCTGGTTTTCATCCCACTGTGGAATAACAATTTTCACCATCAAAGTGGAAGAAGGGTGTTGGATGAAACTAATGTTATGCTCCAACTCTGGCACACATCATCAGGAACAAGTGTTGGTTTGCCATAATATCATCTTCTCCAGATTTGATTCTTGCCTCAGGTTTGTTCCTGCTTCCAAAGTGGGTGCCAACAATAATTTTATAGTATTATTACCATTTTTGCCATTACTGTCTTTCCCTTCCCAACTCATTTCCAGGGTCTCCTTCAGCCACCATATAGGTCACCCACCTATTTGCTCATGTTTTAGAGTGCAAGGTTTATGGGACCACCACTGTTTTGTTTTTTTCTCTATTGTTTCATTTTAAAGGATGGCATGCACCTCAAAGAAATAAATAATTAAAGCTCATGAGAGGAGAAAACCACTTAAACAGACCTCTGGACAGATATGTTTTGTTTATCATTAATCTTGTTGAGTTCTGTTTAGCTGTCCAGMCAAGCCAGTACCAGGAACACAATCAACAGCACAGTGGAAGCAGGTGCATTACAGCAACAAGCCCTTTTACATGTTGTGCCTGAAGACTGCTCAAGAAGTGATCAAAATCAAGACAAATCACTTGACTAGTACTCATTCCTTTCTCTTTTTACTATCTCTTTCAAATCCTTCTCTGCAGGACAGAATAGCACAATGCAAAGCCAATAATCTGAGATGCCAAACTTGTCATGCAGAAAATCGTTCCTTGAAAAAAACTCATCATATAGCTCCCACTGAACCTCTTATTTCCTCTTCCTCACAGAGCTACTGGGTTGGAGGGAAATCATGAGAGCAGCTTGTTAAAAAAGGGAACACCACAACATTTGGCATCCAATAGTGTGTGCTGGGCTTGACATTCACCAAGGAGGAGAAAAATACTGTAGACAAGCAATCTTAACATATATTTCCAAGGGGCCATATATAACATTTTATTGAAACTGTTCATAAGAAGATAATGATGTATGGTACCTCGCTTACAATTAAATAAAACTTGAAGTCTATAGCCTGAAAACTTGAACTTTTAAACAAAAAAATTCAAGTATGGGAGCCTGAAGTGATGAACACAGCAGACCTTCAGGTGTTCAGCATCTCAGAGAGCCTCTTTAGTAAAGAAGCAACTGAGGATACTAGTGAGGACAGAGGACACTAATCAAGCTCTCCTGCTGACAGTTTCTGCCACTGTGTTTTCTTCCTGTAACAATAAGTTTACTTTTCAAATATGTATATGCCATTTCAGTTCTATAGCTGGAAAAAAAATGCATATATTCACTGAAAGCTATCTGTGAGTCAAAGCTGTCCTGGGCTGTGTGTTTGGATATACACAATATGTTAAATTATGTCACTACAGCTTTTTTTTTTTGCCACAGTAGCAGATATTTGTGATGAGAACAGCAGGTATCACTCCATGGTGCATCAAAAGTTATATTGCATTTTTAAGGATCTCTGTTTCTATTTGCTCTCATTATAAGGAAAAAAATATTTTCTACAACACTTCCTATTGGTATGCAGTTGCTGAAACTGTTATAAGTATACAACAAATATTAGAAAACTTTAAGAATGGAAGAAGCACTTAAGTTTGGAGCTGGAGTTTAAAACTCCTTAAAGCTGGAGGAAAATCTTCCTGGAATTTCAGAATCGTCTATAAAGTGGGCAGTAAAACTTGGGTCTAGGTCACTGTCTGGATACTAGGTTCTCCCACATATGGGCTTCTCTGGATCTGGGTCTATGAATAGCTAATAACATTAACACCACCTGCCATCCATCTGCCTTTTTGCTTCCATACAGATTTCACTTCTGTACACCTTTTTAAAGGAACTTAAATTGACACCTTACATTCAATACATTGAAGTATCAGGTTGCAATTTCTGCTCTCAGATTTTGTCTCTACAATTAACCTTATTTTGAAAGAAAATAAGATGAGATTAATACAAACGGGTGTTATTTGAAGGCTCTAAAGTTCTCTTGAAAATGCAGTATTATCACAATTTCAAGCACTCTTCCATAAATGTTACCTAATTATCTCCTGCCAGCCGATTTTAACTCAATTTTTTGCATTGCTTGTCTCAGAAGAGCAAAGTGAAACCTGAAATCAGAAAACTTGGCTGCTTTCAGATGCCACTATAATAATGAAATTCACAGTCTATGTGCTTTTACAGAATCATCAGAGGCCATAAAACTTAAGAGGCAGCCTGGGCCTCTTTTTAACTTCGCACTGAATCGATGTGTCTAATCAGTGCCATTGTAGTGGTGGTACCAGGAGAATTTTGGCTGCTTTGACTGAGGGCTTTTTTTCTTAGATTTGGTGCTCACTCCTCAGTGGATCTCAGGGGGAGGAGTGGGATGCAAATTCACATAGACTACAGATATATATATTTGTACATGTACTTGCAAATGTAAAATCTCAAAGTTTTGCAATACCACGAGTAAAGCTTACTTCACAGATTTCCCTGATGTATGGTCTGATGTAAATCCCAGCTGCTGCAGAATACAAACCAATCAAGTTCCTTCCTTAACACAGTCAACACTATTTAATGCTATACAGGAGGCATTACTTCTCCTATATCATCTTCCTCCCTGCAGCACTATGCTTCTGTAGACTTAGTGGTGTTGGAGCATTTTAGCTGCAAGTCTCCAGTTTGTTTATGCAGATTCCTTCATTCTGTGCTGTGTAACTTCTGCAGTACAGTTCTCTAAGCTAGACTTTGTGAGCTTGCCTCCCACAGCTGATGCCACTTAGCCTGCTGCAAATTGATGTGGATGGCTCTCTTGCTTTGGAGACTGAACATTTTCACCTTCACAGTACACTCGGCTTTCACTGGCCTGGGGCTTAGGAACCCGAGATACATTCTTAACTATGAAATTCCACTTTGCATTGCAACATGTTATAATCATACTAGTGGACTGAAATTTCAAGTATCCTAGAAAATTCCACCTTGTCACTCTTAAGAAGGGCAATGGTTCCAAGAATTAGCACATTTCCCTCATCCCCACTTCATATTAACACTTGAGACTAAGTGCAGACTCTAGCTCAACCGATGAAAGTCAAAGTCAAGTACAGCAGTAGCTTGTGCATGTTTTCTGTTATTATATTAATTATATGCATAGTAATACTGTATTTATGCAACCATTTTCACACACCCCTTTGGCACTGCTGAATGCTTATCAATGTTAACAGCATGACTAAAATGACAAAAGCCAGGAAATTCAATGGTAGGAGTGGTACTTTGCCTTCTTCCTGTGCTACTGCGAAGAAAAACACAGGCTGTGACCTACATTGCATTTTCAGCATCTTGGTTTTTGTCACTTGATGTTACAATCTCCTAAGCTATGTCTTCATCTGTGGATCCTTTTGATTTTTCTCTTAATGACAATTTGCAAAACAGGTTTTTGGCAAACATCATTTCTGGTGAAAAGATGACACTGTTCAATGCTTTGAGAGATGCTAAGACAGGATGATCAGACACCTTATATATCTGGTAGCTACCCTGGTGTGCTTTATGACCTCCTAGCAAAAATATATATTTATCATTAACCCAGGGTCAGTTATTGACCCCCTTAACCTACAAGTGTTGCTTTGTACACAGTTGACATCAATGCAGTATAAATTACTGAAGCCTCTCCCCAAAGGATTTGTAAATGGCATCATTCCTTTCAGTATCTAGATGCCAGCTATCAGAAGGAAATTCATGTGAGAGTTGAAAAACATGAGGTTAATTGAAATTAGCCCTCAACTAAAAAAGGAATCTTGAAGGAATTTTGAAGTTCCATTAAGTATGAAAGTAATATTTATTCCCACGTGGGAGGCAGAAATTAATCTCAGATAAAGAGCTGTGACTATATTTCTGTTTTTCACTTATCTTCCTGCCTTGGTTTTCCTTCAACACCCTTGCCACATCCTGGGAATTGTTTCTGTGCTGCTTTCCAGTATATTTCTTTTTTCACTTTCCTTCAGTGGTGGATTCCTTGCAGTGCCCCGTGAAGAAGACTTTCRTTCTAACAGCCTTCTCCAACAGCCTTTCTGAGGTGTGTGCTTCTAGCTGCTCAGTGAGTAAAAAGATGCCTCGGTCTTCTGCTGGGCAAAAAGCTTGCTTTACCGTCACCCATGTTCATATAAATGTAGACTTGCCTTTCTAAAGCAAACACTGAAATTTATGGATTATGTTTAAAAAACCTTCATGGAAAAAGTTTACATACTGTAAGATCCAGATCCATGACAGCTGACAGGCAGTGGTACAAAATGCCTATGATTATAGTATTGTGTGGAGGACATTCACCTCTGTGAGAGCAGGAACTGGTATTCACTAGAGCTCTGCCACCAGCTTCGCTTCTGAAACAAAGTTCTAAATTCCTCGTGGAGCTTCATGTCCAGGAGCAGCCACAGACAACACATTTCTCTTTATAGTGCTCGCTCCTAGAGGGTGGTTCCCAAATTGGTTTCTGTGGACCACGATGATACATGCTGCTTGTCATCAGGATGATGGCAAATCACATGAGTCTGCTTTTCCTCTTTCTAGCTGTTAAATTACATTAGATGATAGAGAAAGAAAAAAAAAAAAAAATCAAATGCTCTTCCTTAACATTATGTTTCCATATAATCAGCTGCTGTAAATACCACTGGGATGCTACTCAGTCAGCAAAGAAAGGAAAAGAAAATCCACGAAATCTTCTCTCTTTTAACATGCCATCCAAGCAATTGAAATATTTGAAAACACCTGTTTGAGGAATAGCAGTAATAACAGCTCACTACAGGCAGCAGGGTTTTCACAGGGGCTTGGGTACCAGGGTAACAGGCACCTCATGCCCATTCAGTGGAACAAGGAATCTGCTGTAAAGCTACAAACCTCAGTTCTCCATAATCACAAGAAACTCACCTGCACTGCCATGTGATATTTTAACATAAACTAAAGACTGCTTTATATTATCGTTCCCTTTCTACTTACTAACAGCGTAGTTCATGATTAACAGATCTGGAAAGACAACATAGATGGGAAGAGATGTAATTACAGATGGGAGACATATATTTTGGGTGGGTAAAAGCACTAAAAGGTGCTTTCATGAACAATGTATGGAAGAGTTGGGCCACTGTAATGTTAAAAACAAGGATGGTATGAACACCAACAATTCATGAATGCCTTCTTGACATAACCTTTGAATAGTGTATGATCCAGGGAAATCTGTCTCTCAGATTTCTGATAAGAAGGGAACTACAAATAAAGGTCAAACAAAATTATACTGAGATACCCTAAAACTATCTTCAAGCATGTTAAGGTTGTTAAAGTATTTTTAGACTGTTTACTGGAGGTGGCTTAATGGAGATTTTCACTGTGGTGTAGAGCTATCTTCCCTTTTAATTTTAACATCGCTTTTTTCCTCCTCCTCTGCTCCATACTGTACTGTCAGTTCTCTGTTCATCCTTTTATGTCATTCTCTCTCTCACCATACATACATCCTGATTTGTCTCCTGCTCAGTAACCTACCTCTTTGTTTCCATCCTTTGTTCCATTTATCTTTCTGATGGCTGACATGATAGAATTTGACAAGACTGACATAATCCACAGTGGGATTCATCTTAATATTATAAAAAAAATTCAAGTGAAAAGTACATTCCCAGAATATTTTAATCACAATATTTTAAACAATGTTTTACTCTGAAGGCATAATTTAAGGCTATAAAAGTTCATATGTTTAGTCTTAAATTACCTTAACAATTAGTACCATAAACAGATAAGAAAGTGGCACAGTATCACAAACATGAGTAATTGGTTCATGCTGCAAATAATCGTTCCCTTCAGCACAAACATACAGGACAGTTTAACTTCCATTTCTCAGGTGGGATTGCTTCTCTGCTGTGCTATTATTTTTCATCCTTCAGTCACAGTATCCTAGCTCTGGTCTTACAGCATTTGAAATCTTGTAGTCAACCTGCCTTTGCCTGTATGTTAAGGTGGGAAATGTCTTATCAGCATTTGTGTGACTGACCTACCATCTTGTGATCACAAAACAAAATTTTCTGATGGCTTAAATCAAAAGTTTTGGAAATRCTCAGAATTCAGCAGTACTTCTGAATGAATGGGTGGACCAGTGTAGTGGGAAGTATGACATTTATGCCATTGCAAGGCATGTGAGACTAATTTATTTTGCTTATAGCTCTTGAGCTTGGGTTTATGAAGCCTGTGAAGGTGAGCTCTCATGTATGTTTTCTTATGATGGGAGAGTCAGGGAACATGAAATCTGTGAGAACATTTTGGTAATGCCAATATGGACTTGTCAAGCTGCCAAGGCAATGTTAGTAGTTTGGAGGAAAAAAGTATTGAACAGAAGGATCTCAATCCAAGAAAAACATTTCAATTAGATGTAGAAAGTGTGTTTATTTTAATTTTTGTGCACTAGTGATTGAATTGTGAAAATCAGTATTCATTGTTATCAGCAAAACCATTAATAACAAAGAACGAAGTAATGTAACTCTTCTGTCAATAGGCTATCAAATCGCTATATCTCTACTTGTCCTCCTGATTGTCTCAGGACCAGATCTGATATAAAGTAAAATTAGAAACTTAACGAATCAGTTGTTATCAGAGGGCTCTGCTGGGCTTTGAAGGGTGCAGAATCATGAATCAGCTGTTCTTAAAGCTGATCCAGTGCCTACTCAAGACAACAGTTACCTGAAAATGTAACAGAGCAGTACCTTATCGCACAGTTCAACAAAGCACATACTGTCTGAAATTCAAATACATCACTAATCTCTATCAAATTCCATTGAATCTATTGGTGCTCAAGTTTACAGCTACCCATTTTGAAAAATAAAGCCTAACTTTGTGCCAAAGTTGTGTAATAATTGTTACTGCAAAGCCATTACATCTTCTACTCACCTTACCTAAATATGACAGATATGCCTAAATACGATAGATATTTTATGGTAGATCTTAATATTTCTGTAAGTAATATTATGATTAAATCAAAACAAAACAATTGTCAAAACTCCTTAAACATAGTTGCCTATGACAGAGAATAAGAAGAGTATAGACTTTGTTTCTTTCCTATTATAAGCAGCCATTTTGTAATCTTTTTTAGTAATGCTTTCCAGATTTTATAGTACTTTTTATTAGCCAAGCATCTGATTTCTCACAAATCAGTGTGTTCTGATAACCAGAAGAATCATGTTGGCAGTACTGAAGAAGTTAAAACAAAAAAGATGTTTTTAAACTTCAGTATTATCTCCAGTTTCTGAGCAACTTTCATATAGGCACAACAGACATATCACTCTAAAAATTACAGTCAAGAAGTTAAAAAGGATTTTAAAATATTTCCAGCTCCTGGGCATTATCCAACACACAACTATAAATATAACTATCAAATTAGAATAATTTGATGACCGTGGCTCCTTTTATCATTATTCTTCTCACAAACTTCTCACCTATTACTCAATTCTCAAAATCCTATCTTTAATCTGCTGGATTTAAGTGTTAAAAGAGGTTGCAAACAGTGGATAGCTGCTGTAATCCTTCAACAGAGTGGAGGGTGTTAAGTAGCACCACTTTAGTCATGCCTGAGTTCTGTGATTTGTGAGTTTAAGGAAAACCTTTTAACACTATTTGAATATGCCCAGTTGATTTTTTTTTTCAGTTAAATTGCTAACCAACTTGCTGAATCTCAAATTGTTCCCATTTTTACAGGAACCATGCCAGGGTATTACAGACAAAATGGTGAAATTGGTTCTGGAGGGGACCATAAGCTGTTTAAAATAAGATTACATTTATTTTTTTAAACATCTTGTTTGTATGCATGTATGCATGATTTAGAGTGTTGGTATTCTGTAATTTAACTGTATGATTTTATGCCTGCTGAACTTTAGGACGCTCATGAAAATTAGGTGCCTGTTTCTCTTGTTCCTCTGATGAATGAAATTTTAATAGGTATTGTCTTAGCCCCTTTTTGCCTGCCTTGTGCTTTCATGCTAACCATTTTCAATCATGGCCTGCTATCTTACTTTTTCCTATTTAATTCTCCTATTTGCATGCATCTTTACACCCTTTCTTGCAACATTCTCCCTCTTAATCTCCACATTATAGTGCCTATTTCTCTTCCCCTACTTATTTTCTGTGTGATACCTGTTGGAACACCCTTACCCTTTACCCTTTCGTATCAGCATCTCCACAAACTGCTGTAATGCACATTCAAAAATTGCAAAGGAAAGCATAATTCCCAGGGAACAGAGGGCAGGTATTTGTGAGAGTACAGGAAGGACTGGAAAACAAACTCTTCACTTTGGGCCTCGTTCACCTCCTAAAAGTACCTGCTGGTGGAGATTTTCTTCTTTACATCACTGTGCATGTTCAAGGGAAAGCGGAATCAGTCCCCTTGTCTTCTCAGCTTTAAAGACAAGCAGGATCAGGTAACACCTCCTATAGCACAAACACAATAGCACCTGCCAGAATTATACTGCAGCACATCTGTGTTTAACTTGGAAACTGCATTTATCTACAGAAATTTTAGGCCAGATAAGACATGAAACAGGAAACAGTGAAATCAGAGACAATAACTAGTAATCTTGTGCTTCCTGCCTAGCATTACAATGTTGAAAATATTGTGGTTACAGACAGCAAAGCATGATTTTAACAGCAAGGTAGCAAATAGCCCCTCTCTCTAAAAGTCTTCTTAACTTAGCTTTCTGATCCTGACAAACAAATGGAGGGTATGCTCTATTTGATCTTTAAAATGAAAAGGAGGAAAAAATACCTTTCCCAAACAATTGGAGAATTCCTTTAGTTTTGGTGATAGAGTACCAGTTATTTGACACACAAGCAGATTTTTCCCTTGCTATAATTATATATTTAAGATACCTAATTAACCAGTTTGTAAACTGATGTCTCAGCTGAAGATCACACTCACTGAATTCATATCCTTGTTTTGATACACAGTTTAAATGAGGACCCTGATAGGTATTCTATTAATCCAAAATACACACATTTCCTTCTCAAGCATTTTATTTTAGAATCAAGGACTGTAAATTGAATGCCCTGAGTTACTAAAGACTGTTTAAAAAAAACCCCTACACTGGGCTACACAAGCTTATGTGAATCAGCTTACCTGCCACAAGGAATTAATTCTGCCAGACTAGAACACAAAAACCCATAGTCATTGATAAGTAAAAAACAGGCAAACCCATAGTCACTGATAAGAAAGAAAAACAAACAAACCAACAACAACAAAAAAACCCAACCAGAATTAAACTGTGTACAGGATCTGTTCACTAATTCTTTCCATATTGCCACTTACTTTCTAATGAAAAGGGTGGATTCAGCTATTGGGGTTGAATCATGCCTTTTCTAGATGGAATATTTTTCAGTATGAAGTTCCATCATCACTGCAATCCAGGAGCAACTCATGACAGTGTAATGAAAGTGAGGTTTTGCCCCTTGATAAAGCCTGGCTTTTTCATTATTCAAGGTGAGTAGGACAATTTTGGGGCTAAGGCACTGGGCATTTGATGTATCAGCCCAACGACAAAATTCCTGTGATATAACTTCAGTAGTTCTTTTGGATCAGAACCTCCAGTGATATAAGTGGTCATTGGTCCAGTAACTCAATGCTATCAGAAAAACTCATGGCAAAGATCAATAGGAAAATTATGGGTGCCACTGCTCAACCACTGATCATTAGAAAACACCACTGGGCTTGCAAACAGTATTAAACGATGTCTCAGATCACCCACTATGTTATGCATTATCTCCACTTAGTAACACGAAGCAGAGACACTGTCAGGTATGAGGCAGGACTATATCTGTGGTAGAGCCAAAACCAGAGATCACATCTTCTGCATCCTCATCATGCAATTTGTCCTTCCAGTCACTCTTTCAACCTGTTGAAAAAAACCAACATAGTGTCTGAATGAAACTGTCAACAAGCCAACCATTCTTCTCTACTGAAACACTTGAGAGATTTGTTAAGATCAAAAGCATCAGCTAAAATTGCAACATGAGTTTTTTTCCACATGAGAACTCTATATCTACCTGTTATCCTTAGTTCCTGAAGAAGGGGCTCACCTCAAAAAGTGAAAGGAGGCAGAAGGGGCTGAGAAGACAGTGGGTGATGAGTGCTGGATAGGGGCAGCAGTTACTGGAGGGATGACCAACCCATAAAGGGCACATCAGCATACAAATATGACACTCTGCCCCCCCCCACGTGGCCGCTACCTGCATTAGATTAGAATTGGTTTTGTGTCTCAGCAACAAAATGTACATCTAGATAGTGGTGATCTCATCCTAAGAAACAGTTTTTTTCACCTTACTCAGGAATATTTTTGAAACTATGTCATTATTTAGAACTAATTAAAAATGGTTTTGAAATAAGCACACAATAAAAAGCCCAGATCCTTATTTACCAAAACACCAGCAGTTCAGCATTCTAAATCCCAGTTTTCTCTAGAAAGATGTTTCAGTACAAAATCATGGTTTTCACCAGCTATTGTCTAAGCACTTCCTTTCATGTTTTTTACATTGCCCAGTCACCCTGTTTTGCATGACTATATTGATATGTATTGTAACATGTGCATATTTCAAAATACCTAGGCATCTCTCAAATGTATCAGAAAACTCCAACCTCCTTTGCCTAGTCCTCATCTGTACAGATAAACATCATCAAATGCCAGCAGTGAGATCAGTTAATAGAACAGTATCTGAAGAGTAAAGGACAATATATTAAAACAAAATTGCACACAAAATATACCAACAGAAGATTCCTCCAAGTAGGTTTGTTATTGGTTATAATTAAGACTAGTAATGTTATTAAAGCATTAAGGCTTGTTCGTAAGCCCTTGTCCTGGTTTCAGCTGGGATAGAGTTAATTTTTTTCCTAGTAGTTGGTATAGTGCTGTGTTTTGGATTTAGTGTGAGAATAGTGTTGATAACACACTGATGTTTTTGGTTGTTGCTGGGTAGTCTGCTGGTCAAGGACTTTTCAGCCTCCCATGTTCTGCCGGGTGCACGGGGGGCTGGGAGGGAGCATGGTCGGGACGGCTGACCCGGCTGGCCAATGGGGTATTCCATACCATGTGACATCATGCTCAGTATATAAAGCTGGGGGAAGAAGAAGGAAGGGGGGGACGTTCGGAGTGATGGCGTTTGTCTTCCCAAGTAACCGTTAGGTGTGATGGAGCCCTGCTTTCCTGGCGATGGCTGAACACCTGCCTGCTGATGAGAAGTAGTGAATGAATTCCTTGTTTTGCTTTGCTTGCGTGCACGGCTTTTGCTTTCCCTATTAAACTGTCTTTATCTCAGCCCACGAGTTTTGTCACATTCACCCTTCCGATTCTCTCCCCCATCCCACCGTGGGGGGAGTGAGCGAGCGGCTGGGTGGTGCTTAGTTGCTGGCTGGGGTTAAACCACGACAGCCCTCTATCTCACCACCTGGCAGGATATGAAGATGCTCAGTCCTACCCTCACTAAATTGACTCTTTCACTGCTGTTATCACAGAGGTGTTTCAGCCCCTTTCAGATCACCTCCACATCCAGCTTCCACATCGCTTGCAAACCAAGCCAGCATTGTGCAGGCTGGCTGAAAATCAAGACCTTCATACCCCATCTGTGTGCAAAACAGACACCTCATGGCATTAACAAGACTAAGTCTTAAATTTCAGGAGTCACTTGAGAGGCATCATACACCACAGTGTCAGTAGACTCTTTGATCTCTTGTGGTTGAGAAGTCAATAACTCTTTCTTTACTTCACCACCACCCGAGAGGCATGCTCAGAGGGGGCAGCAGATGCATACCTAGACAGTGACTTAGACAATAAATCAGGAGAATGGACTTCTCAGCCTACCCATGGCCAGCATGTCATGTTTGCACCATCTCTATCCCTCTGGCCATGTCTCAGGCATTCATTCTTTTCCTTAAACTGGTGTGTTGTTGTGGATAAGCATGTCAGAAAGCATTTTAAATTAGATCAACATGGAGCAAACTACGAAGCCGCTTTACACTATGTATGTAAAGTGGACTCCTCCCTCAACAACAATACAGGTGGAGTTATGTGAGTAGGCTAACTTTTGCCTCCTTAACACACTCAGGGCTCTGGGAAAACCCTGTCACAGATCCCCTTCCTCTCTCAGAAACACTAAAGTGTTCTCAGTGAAGACCATTTACAAAGGAAACTTGGCACCAGGGAAACGCAGAGTTGATTGTGCCCAAAAAGATGCTGTGGATCATAGCAGTGGAACTGTAAGGACTAGTTCAGATTCACACGCATGAGTGTCAGCCAGCCCGAATGTCTCTCCTGGAGCTCCAGCATTACTATCAAATGATAGAAAAGAGGAAATTTCATACAAGGCCCCTTTCTTGATTGCTCATTACTACACTAAATCTTCTCTGACAGAGCACGTAGCAGACCAGGAACAACCAAAAACCCTAAATGGTTGCATCGCAGTTCTACAAGAGACTTTGATCTTGAAGAGTGTTCACGCTGAGCTATTAAACTATTTTACAAATCAACAAAGGGCAGGAATTGTCAGAGTCATATATTAAGGCTGGAAACAGAAACTCATTTGACCATTTTTCACTCATTGACCATTCTTTTATGCTGATTTTTTTTTTATTCCAGGATATATATGCGCTTTCTTA
This sequence comes from Phoebastria nigripes, assembly GCA_035582835.1. Classification (NCBI taxonomy): domain Eukaryota; kingdom Metazoa; phylum Chordata; class Aves; order Procellariiformes; family Diomedeidae; genus Phoebastria; species Phoebastria nigripes. The sequence continues at coordinate 1,166,656 of JAYKAV010003343.1, forward strand.
GAATCTTTCTTTTTGCTGTTGTGTGAGTGTTCCAATATTTTACACACTTACTGATGATTACCATTCATGTAGCTCATTAAATGGTGGACTTACTACATATCTTAAAGGATTTCCAGTTTTCTTTGTGCAAATATCTTACTTTTCATTGTTGAGTTTTAGGGTATAAGGAATGGATTTGTTCRAAGAGACCAGAAGATCTTTTTCCTTTGACAGTGTAGCAAATCCTTTATTCTCAAATTACTCAGCAGGCATGGTTTTCCTAACACTTCCACCTGGTGCTGCATAACATGCTGGATAGATGTGAGGATCATCTTCATTTCGAACATGATTGCTTTGTCCTGCTTTAGTGTGCTCAATAGCAAATAGCTTGTAGTCTCCCTAAACTTTTCAGTGAACTTCAAAGTGAAAAATGCTCAGGTGTACCTTATCTAGCACTGAATCCTGTAGGTCTGATCAGTATTTGTAGCAGAACTTTGTCGGCAACTGATCCCATGACCTTTCAGGGGTCTAAGAAACATTGTGAAATATCACTGGTGTGATAACTCCATGCATAACATATCAACAGAAAGTGAGAAAATCAGCAATGCTTGTGTGAACTAAAATAAGTTTTTCACAGCTCAAATAATCCATAAACCTTTCTCTTCAATGTTTTAGGAACTTTTCACCTCTTTAGTAAAATAAAGTCTCAAAATGGAAGAAATTGAATTCTCTCTCTTTCTGTCTTCATATTTTTACACCTATGTGCTCTGCCAAAGCATTTTTACACTAAGAGATATAATCCTGAACTCTCTAACACTCTCTGCCCACCTCATACCTCTGCCTACGCTTCCATCCTGTTTTCTCTTCACAGTCAACATAGTAGATCAAACAAGTAATCCTTTTATCTGGAATTGTCTGAGAAAATACCCATTCTTTCATTGGACATCACTGTGGTATTTGTTTATGTGAGTGTGAGTGTGTGTGTACTATATATATATGTGTATAAGTCTTGTATACGCTGGTGTATATGTGTATGTCATTGCATATGCTTTGTGCATGCTCTTTGCCGTCTCTGAAATCACCAGCATTTTCATCGCACAGTTCAGTGACTCAGAAATATGTTAGTATTGACCTCCTTCTGATATAGCAAGTCAACCACCATTCCTCCTTGCCTCAATTGTTTGTCTCTCTCTCACAGTGCGTCTAAGGGAGGAACAGCTAGAGAGAAAACAGATGAAAATGGGGTGGATGAGCCCTGCCACTTAAAGGGCAGCAACCCCTTAACTCGTAAGTGTCTACTCAAAAACTCACAAGGTTTTTTATCAGTTTCTTTATAACCATTGTAACAGGACAGCTGATACCTGTTTCTTCACCAAAACAGACTGAGATCTGCAGTTCTTCTCAGTCTGTTTTTAGGTGCAGTGATCTTAGTCAGTCTGCGAGGATCCCCATCCACAACGGGCTGCACCTTCTCAGCACTAAAACCTCCAGGGCTGAAGCGGGTATGGGGGCAGAGCTGGGAAGGAGGAGGACAGGCAGCATCTTTTCTTCTGCCATGTGTTGGGAACCAAACTGAGGGGAGATTCAGAAAGTCAGAGGAAGCAAACAAAGGTTACCACAGCCCTACCCTCAGATGGTAACTGGAAATGAGCCAACACAGAGAGACTTAGTCCTGTGCATAACCCCTCATGCTTTGCAGGGCATCTCTGTAAAGGGTCAAAGGATAATTGCCAGTATCTGTTAATCTTAGAACAACGAAGTGATCTGTAAGTATCACATTCCGCTTTTGGTTTTGACCTCTCTAATCTCTCTCTCTCTCTCCCCAGCTGTTTGTTGTATGTTGTTGAGACTTAGCAAAATCTCTGGGCTACTTGAGACAGGACGATGCCTGTTGGTCACTGGCGTGCAGAAAATGATAAATGGCAGAGTAGTGATGCTCACGTACTGACCAGGATCTTTAAGCAGCATCAGGCAACAAAAGTTCAGCTCAGTTTCAGCAGCATTAATTGGCTTTTATTAATTTCACAATGAACAGCAGAGGATAGTGGCAAGGGATAGGAACACTTTCCTAAAAATAAAAGTGAAATAAAAAAAACCATGTTTGCAAAATAATGGCAAGCTGCACAATCAGACCAAAGATTAACTTGTCCTGGGATTTTTTTTCCTTCGCATTTTTCCTCCATTTATTTTAACAGTAACTCTCTATTTAGCATCGAACATAGAATCGTAAACATATGAACTTATCTTGGTCTATTTCAGTATCTGACAGACAAGTTTTCCTGTTATAACGAAAGCTGTTTGGTGCTTTCCTGTCTCAAAGAAAATGCAAAAGCCCCTTTCACATCTGAGCTGCACAGGACAACCCATCTGCCTAGTTGTATGAACACTAATTCCTATCTGACACTCTTCCCTTATTGCCTTGTGAGGTGGCTCTGAGCTCTTCCTCGGCTCCTGACAGAACTCATTTATAAAAATGCACTGCTGGGATGGATGTTTTAATTGTCTTGTTATGCCAGGCAACTTGTTTCTACGTAAATGATATTTTGGATGTTTCTTCCCTGTCCATTTTCAATCCTTCAGGCTTTATAAGAATTTAGAGAATTTGGACTTGTCCGGGTCAGTATTTAGTCACCCCATTCCTCAGCCAGGGAAGTGTGAGTCTCAAAGTTGATGAGTAAGAATGTAACAGAGAAATAATTTCCTGGAGACTAAGGCACAGTAGAGGTCAAGAGCTGCAGCCACTGGCAGACTCAAGGGTTGTGCCCTGGGGAGCCGTCTGAGAGGTCCTAGTTCTCGCCAACAGCATCACAGACTGCAGAGCCCGGTCTCCAAATGTATCATCTTCTGGCCTGCTGTGGCACTGCAGTCCCCTTTCAATTCCAGCAGGACTCAGAGCATCTAAAATGAACCCTTGTATCCTGTGGCACATAGCAGTTATGATGTACCTTTTTATTGCATCCTAAGTGAAGTTCCCTATAAAGAAATATTGATTGAAGAAAAAACTCATAAGGATCAATGGATTATGTTCCAGCTGTCTTTTATGTTACAATAACAGCTCTTTGGAGAGTTGGTGCTGGGTGAGTGCAAAGTAATACCAGTAATTCCCCCCCTCTTGGATCATCCCGTACCAAATTCTTCACTGTTCTCACCATTGACTCATGGGCAGAAAATAGCTACTGTGGTCTCAGGGGATACCATAAAAAAAAAGAGGGGGGAGGTAGGGGGTGCAATATGAAAAGGTAATCTGCTCCAAAGAACAAATGCTCCAGGAGTAAGTGCCAGGGTATGCTGAGGGAGGCAGTGCCAGTCTGTCCCCAAGCACTCAGATCCGAAGTTCAGTAGCTGGTAGTTAAAACACTGCTGACCTAACTCATCATTGCATGGCAGAAGTTGCAGTAGGGTATGTGCCTGGGTGGCGGTGGGAACGCAAAACTCCATTGCTCTGAGCATGACATGCTTGCGAAACAGAGCATCCCCGCTATACCTCTGTAGGTGTTTTTACAATAGCAGCGACTTCCTCCATTGTTAAGTATGTGAGTACAGAGCTGGTAATGAGTTGTTTACAAAGGGATTTAATTTGTATGTCTCCACTGTTAAATATTATCCATATAAAAGGCACATGGTCTTTTCTATCCGGGGAACAACAGGATTTCTTTCCCTTCACCAAGAAATAGTTTTCTTTTCAAAATCTTAGTTTCCTTTCCCAAGCACCTCTCCCAGCCTCTGTCCCTGCTCATTCCCTCCCAGACACTTGTCCTTCCCTGAGGTATCCTTCTCCATGCCACCTCCTGTTCAGACCAGTTTGCCCTGCTCCAAACAATGCTTTTCATCCTCACTCACCTCTAGTTGCTGTCTATCGCCTGGTGAAAACAGTCCCAGTGTGAGTCCTCCCCATCTTCTCACCTGCTGTGCAGTGCAGGCATGCCCTACCGCTGCCCTCACCAGCTTTTCCTGTGGGCTGGCTGCATTTCTGATGATCACACCAAGCCTTTTCATTATCATCTGTTATGTACATGCAGCCTCTCCACCTCATTTGGGCCAAGAGACACCACAAGGTGGCCAGGCACAGAAGGGTTAAAGAAAACCTCAGTATGCCTGGTGAAGCAAGTCCAAATGCCCTAAAGCATCTTGCAGTCTTAAAGGAGTGACCCTCCAGATCAGGGGTGATGGAAGGACTTTGGTCTGCTGTATCCATTCTGTAGAGATGATTATGACTCTGACACTGAATGCATTCACAAAACCCACAATTTAAACACATTATTTAAAATGTGTCAAGGATTTATAGACTACCGCTTGAGAGACCTTCAAAACTGGGAAAAAGCAGGACTATTTTTAATGTAAAGCCATTGCTACCTAGTAAGAAAACACTTTTGTATTCATATAAAGTATTTATTAGGTGTGAGGTTTTATAAATTGTTTAGTCCTGCAGCCTTTAAAAAAACCCAAAAAAAACAGGTTACTTTGAATGCATTACCAAGTATCCTGTGGAATATTTCACATAAAAGGAAACAGAAGATGTATAAATGTAAACAGGCTAATTGTATGCAGATATAAATTATGCATGTTGGTCTTATGAAAAAGCATCCCTGATTTGCAGGGGTCTTACTCAGCAGCTTTGTGTCTTGTCTAAGGGGATATTTAGTATGGCTGTGATGTGCAGAATTTAAAACAAAACTTTGAATTCTGCAGAAGAAAAATATAGCCCAACTGTGATAAGACTGCACTGTTGGGAGCAAGAGGGGTTTATTTTATTCTATTTTATTTTATTTTATTATTTTATTTTATTGACTGTTCTGCTCATTAGCCCTGTTAACATGTGTGTATGCCTGCCCACGGATACAGTGCCAAGTAAAAGATTGTGTTAAGACTTAACGTTTGCAAAGGGATTAGGGTTATTTTGATGTTTCTTAACAGGGATATGTAAAATATTCTCAAAGTCACAAACCTTTTCATGGTTGAAGCATTTCGATTAGTCCCAGACATGGACTGCAGCCTGGCCTGCAAAGGTGCCGAGCAGCTGCAGTTCCCACCAGCCGCCCTGGGGACTGTGTGGGGCCAGCACCTGTGAGGAGCCCGGCTAATTGGGACAAATTCTAGAAGTGGTTGAAACGGGTCCCTGCCCAGACAAAACTATATCACTCACTGTCTTTTCCCCCCAGGTCCTGCAGAGTCCCTCTCCTCCAAATAATAGCAGCAGTGTATTTGAACTCAGGTTGCAATATTCATGCTGAGGGATCCTTCATAGCGGGGGTAGGATTATGTATCCCTTGGATGCCCCCCTATGGGTATGACTCACGCCCATGTTTCCTGTCTTTCTGGCATGGATTAGTGAAATGATGCTGCAAGTGGGGGTACAGGCAAGAAGGTTAATGGAAACAAGTCTGTGGAAACACGAAGTAACACAGCTGAGGTGGAACCAAAACTCAGGGAGCTCACTGCAGTCAAGTCAGGGCGACCTCGTAATCTTCATCCTAAATTTCTGAAAGAACTGGCACATGTAATCAAAAGGCCTGGAGCTATGATTTTTAATGAATCTATCAAGCCAGGAGTGATACTGTGTGATTAGGGAACAGTAAGTGTGGAGGGAGAAAACATACTGATCCAGGCAATGACAGCCGCATCCATTTGCTCTGTCCTGCTTGGGATATGTCTATTAAATAAAAGATATAAGGGTCCTTCAGTGTTAAGTGACAGTACAAAAGCATCAAGACAAGGTATAGACGCAGGGAAAGGAATTCTTTCTTTTGGAAAAAAAAGTCACAAAACAAAATGCACTCTTCATTACCACTTCTGGCAAAATAGAGGCACAGTGAATGGTTCAGTAATAAAGCACCAACAGCTTCTGACAGTGCGCGGTGGTACACAGCTCCATTAAGAGGAGCTGCTGTACCTAGATATTCCAGCCATGCTGACATATGATGTTGCTGTTTCAGAAAGCTGGGAAAAAAAAGAAATGAGAGCGCTATTTCCCACTCGTTGTCTATTGCTTCTTCTGCTCCATTGTGCGATGGGGCAAGAGGCACAGCTTGCATATTCACCTGCCATGATAAATTACATCAATTTCAGTCCCTCAAGATGGAGCTACTGGTGCAGAGAGCCACTAAACACTACCAGTTGCTTTATGACACTACAGACATAAGACAGAAAAAGGCACACTGTGCAAGTGGAACATAACCCTGTATCCTGGGACARGCTGGACACAAATGTGAGAGGGAAAGTGGGATATTTCCTTCACTCATACATTGTAAATAAGTCCTCATCATGATGCGTCCTTTGCTAAGAATCTGTACTCTGTTAGCTCAAATTAGAATAAGCCTTAAAGACAGCCATTGCCATCTCTGACCCTGTCAGCTTTTCTGTCTCCAGCAACGGCCAGTACCAGCTGCTCTAAAAGAGAATGAAAAAAGCCTACAGCCAGCAGCTATTCAATAACAGGCCCTTAGGGGAAGTTTCTTCCCAAGCCTCATTAAATGTTGGCTTCATTCTTAAATTCCTTCTAAACTTCTCAGATTCTATTCTGGTCTCCTCATCTGGTGTCTGCACTGTGGACTGGGCTTTCCAGCGAGGGTTTTCCTTGGCTGGCCCCAGCTCCTGCAGTGCCCGCACTCAGGGCTGGCTCTGGCAGTGAGCAGAGGCTGTGCTCCTCGCCTGCTCCGCATGACTGGTGGGGACAGTCACCACAATGCAGATCACGGCTCCTCTGCTTAAATGCAAGCAAAAGAGGATTTCCCTTACCGGGGTCCTACTGACTGCTGTCAGCATTTTTCTCTTTTTCTTTGGGATGAGATTTCTTCTTGGGGTCCGGGGGAGCGTGCATTTTCAAAGCCCTCCTCAGTCCCTATCTAAAGCACTCTGTCGTGTAGCAAAGAGAGCGAGTGCATGTCACCAAATATCACTTTACCATACATTTCACAGCAAAGCGCACCTGGGCATTCAGGAGACAGAAACGGCACTCGTGTATAGGGTGGACCATAAATTGTTAGCGAATTAAGGCCCTAAGGGTTGTTTAAATATTGCGGTAATCATCTTGTCAGGCAAAGTCCCACATTCTGCTAAGATTAATCTGACATTCATCAGGAATGGCACAATAGAAGGTTATTTAATTTGGATCACACTGGACTGGAAAACTGGCAGGAGGACAGAAATGACCCAAATTGGAAACATTCTGCAGAGAGTGAGCCAGTCAAGAAAAGCAAGCAGAGAGCAAAAAAGTGTGTATGTGTTTATTGGACACAGATACATTAATTACAAYGTATACATACATACATAAACTTAAATGTATGCACACAAACATACAGGACGGTGGAAATTTCAAGAGCATTCAGTATTGATCTAACTTTGTTTCGGTATCAACTCTTTGGGATTCTGCTTCAGACTTAAAGGAGAGTAGAGTGGGACTACTGGCAATAGCTTTTGAAACACCTCTCCCGGTATCTCTTCTCCCTGGTTTTTCCTCCCTCACTCTCCTTACTGCAAAGAGAAGCAACCCCAAAGGTTTTGCATATAACCTGGAGTAAACACTGGCCATTAGGCAAATTACTTTCAGGACAGAAGTGCTCTGTTGATAGCACATTTTTAATCATTGAACATTTAAGTAGTGCAAGAAATGTATCTCCTCTTTTGGCAACTTCACTTATAAATCCTCTCTACAGCTTTCCCAACCATTACAGAGTTTTTCCATATTGCTGTAGTCTTCCTATATGTTCAAAACAATGACAAATCTGGTAACAGCTGGATATACATTAATGCCCTTCAACCCTGGGAAAATAAAAAATAAAAACACATTCCCCTGGATCATTGCCAGTTTTTACTGAATAAGTTACTTAGCTTATTAAACTTGTCAAACAGCAAATACAAATAAAATGATGGTTTATCCTGCTGATTATTCAGCCACTGCACACCGGTGTGGGTAAACGCATGACTGAAACATTCATCACTRTTCACGAGATGTCTATACTCTGCTTTCCCTTCTTGCTTTAACATTACCAGGGGATGCAATGTCCCCCTACTGCGCCCCCCACTCCCCACAAAGAAGCTGGAGTTCTTTAGAGATGACAAGTTTTAAATAAAATGTAAAATATTAATTGTGCAGCAGTCAAATGGGCATATTTACAAAGGGTTTCAAATTCCCTAACAGTTATCTGCTGTATTTATAAGCTAGCAAACAGCGAACATAATTTAGGGCTTTGAATACCAGCACTGAGTACAATCAATGTGAATCAGATGCACATTACCAAACTGAAGACATTTTATCTGTGCATTATGTCAGATCATGAATCTGATTTGTGTAAACTGAAATCCTGGAATACAAAACCATTTGCAAATCCAACTACAGCCACACCGGTATTAATTATGTTACATATCAAACAGAGATACAATGGAGCAAACTATCATATTGAGAGACCTTTGCTGCTTTCAGGACATCTACAGAGCCAGGTTTATATGGCACATTACTGCCAATTCATCTATACCCATCTGAGAAAATCGGTTGGCAGAGAGGGGCAGATTACCACTAATGGCTCTATTATGGAAAGAAGCTGCAACCATTAGCTATTTTACATATGGACAAAAGAGAATTTAATTGATGGCCCATCGCCCAGCAGACAGAGAGAAATGATGATTTTCACCTTAATGCCAGGCATTAAAAATTCACAGGGCTGTGGAAGAAAGAGATGTTCATCCAGTCTCACTCTGCTTATGGGTCATTTTAAGCATAACTTGAGGAGAGAAAAACAGCACACGGGGAGCTGTTCTGCTTTGAGAAAGCTTGAGTCCTCTGGGAAAAAAAAATCACAAGTTGCAGTGTTATGATGTTAAAAAGCCAAGACCATGACCCTCTTATTTTCCTTAGCTACAATTTATTGTTCCCAAATAGTATCCAAGCATTCAGCAAAACACATTTTGTGAGTGTTTATATTTGCAAATGAGGGAAAAAAGGAGCATTTTTGGAGACATAGTACATCATAGTAATAATACAATTTATTTTCACATATTTAAATATAAATGTGTATTCATATATTTAGGTATGAAATTTACTTAATTTAATATGTGTGATAGGCTTGCRTGTACTTGTATGTTTTCAGTTACTCCTTTACACATATGTAAAAAGACATTGCACTGTAGTGTTGTATCCAGCATTTGTATTATTCTGATAGGGCCAGTTTTACCTTCCATGTTCAACTGAGAAGCTTTTTCTCATCCCTCTTCTCCTGGAAGACCCCTACAGACTTTGCTGTCTCCGGCATATCTGCAGTTCTCACTCCATGACCTACGAAATGGTGAAGCCTGAAGTTACAGGGGACTCCAAACAGGATCTCACAGGAGAGGCACTCTGGGCTTCATCCTGGATTTTGATGCCGGGGCTTCTCTCCTGCTTCCTGCCTCCTCTTACTCCACCGGGGGAATTTTGCTGTAGAGGTAAGGACTGCCTGGTCTGCAGTAATTTCTAAGCTCTTCTCCGGTCTGAAAGGTTATTAATAAACTTTGAGATTGTTATGGTAGTAACTAAAGACCATACTGGCATAGCAAACTATACGCTCTGCAGGGCAGAGGCTATCCAAAYGGAAAACAGAGCTGCTGAGTTGGAGAAAGGGACAAACATACAAGTCGTGTACGGTGGCAGGAACTTTTTACGTCCCCAATTGATGTAACAGGATAATGTTAATCCGTCGTGTCTGTAATTTATATTTTATATGAGCAGAGAGGGAATTGTAAGAATATATGAGCCTTGTCTCTTTTATGCTCAGATAGCTAGAGTCAGGCTGAAAATCTCCAGCCAGGTTGGTCTGCATACAAAAACCGGCTTGTCAGGCTAGAACAAAGAGCAGACGGCTTTTTGAATTGGAGATGCAAGAATAGAAATAAGATCTGAAGCGATGCTGTAAGACACGACTTACTGTTGTAAAAATTGGACAAGGTAAATAAGGAAGGGAAAGTGTCTGTATGCAATGCTGGACACAATATTGGATGGATTTTTTGAAACATGCACAGCATGCATATGATAAGACATTAAAATATCCTTGGAAAGGAAGACTTGGGGGAAACAGAGGGATGGTAAGCCATTCAAAGTAACTTCAGAAAGCATTGCTTGTGGACATTGCAGAAAAGTGAGGGGAAGTGGTGAGGCGGAGAAAAGGCTAACAACAGACTCTTCCAATTTGTTTTTCTTTTTCAACATTTTGCCACAGCAGCAGGTCCTGGAAGCAGAAGTTGCCTTCTTTAGTCTGGACTGCATTGCTTTAATCCATAGCACTCACAGACCAAAAGCAGGCAACGGTGGCTGTCTGCCAACTTTGTTCCCTGCTCCTGCAAGAACCCAGAACAGCCTTTAGCACTGCGTAGGCTATGGTGGTGATCCAGCACGGGTCTGTAGCAAAAGCAGTGCCTGGAACCCCTGCAGTTCAGACTGAGGGGGGTTCAGTGTCCTCCACACTCCACTCCTAACAACTGTTTGCAGACAGATCCTCTGGGGATAGTTTTATAGGATGTTTATGTGGGGTCTGTTGCTATGAACCTCCGGTGGCAGAAACCAGAGTTTTCTCAGTTCCTTTTAATCACTCTGGTCCTTTACAGGAAGAAAGGATTTAGATCGAGGTGAAGATTTCACCTCAGACATAAGACAAATTGTACTTATTCCTTTTAGGTAGCCAGCTATTGCTAACCCCTGTCAGCTGCAGTAGAGACTGAGTCGGTGGGTGAGGTRACCACTGCCTTTGTTGGAACTGATCTCTCTACCCAAGTTCATGTGCACATTCGCACACATGCATAATAGGTGGGTAGATATTTGCATGACAGGATCAAACATCTATCAATCATTTAGACTTTCTGGTAAGGAGGGCCACATCCATGTTGCATCCAGCAAGAATTAGATACAGATGGAAGTGGGGAGTTTGTTCCTTTCTAAAGAACCAAGGCACACATGAAAAGTGAATCTGTGTATTCACTTTAAAAACACTGACGTCTCTAGAGATTTTTGACATGTCAGCATCGGAAACAGGAAGGCTGGAGAGAACAGCCAGCAGTAACAAGGAGCAATAACCATGTGGCCTTCTCCTTCTACTCTTCCTTTCTTCCCCTAAATGAGACATCTGATCAAAGGCTCTTGCAGAAATGCTAATGAAGCCTCATTTTGTTATTTCCATGGAATCCAACACCCAGGGGAGGAATAGATGGGCAAGAAGGGTAAATCTGCACTTGCAAGATGATGTAGGAGCAGGAGTTTGCTGTGAGAGCAGTGCTGGGAAAGCATCTGCCACAAGTCAATATACCCTGATTTTTTTCAGCTGTTCAAGATTTAAACTTCAAGACTTGCCTTTTGCACATTTTCTCAAGGCAAAATTTCTTCAGGAGCTAGCGGAGCTAGCTAGGAGCTACCCCTAAAATAATTGTAAGGAACAGGAAACTGAAAAAGTTTTAAAGTCACCCTGGCCAAAGGGAGAATATTCTCATGAAAAAATGCTAGCTAACATGTTCTATTCCTACTGTAAGCAAGACAGATGCAGTTTCACTTGTATGATTTTACTACTTTGCCTTTGGCCTTGGATGCTGCCATCAAGAAGAGTGGAAATCACCTGTGTTCTTAATCAAAAAGCTAAAGGACAAGGATTTCCCTTATTACACCCAAGGCTGTGGTCCTCAGAATGTATAAAAATTACTCCTAATTTTCTACATGTTTATGTGTAGGCTCATGAGAAGCCCTCCTGAAGTGGATAAGACTATATGGGTAGACAAATAAGAGGTGCTAAGATCAGAATTTCTGCATTCATGAAAAAATAAACCTTCTTAGGGTGTGCAAAATGACTAAAGTGTTCTGTGTTCTTGTTTGTTTGTCTTTTTAATAATAAGGGCAGAGAAGTGGAATTAACTGTTTCTGGCTTGGTATCAAGGTTATGCAGGTTAAACTGAAAAACCTTATGCATTTCTATAGRCAGTTAATGGACAGTTTGTGCAACCATTGTTTGACAAGAAACTGTACTGTTTCTCTCTCTCCAATATTTAGCTTGACTTTTAGTGGTATCAGCTGRTTACATCTATCTAGGTAGAGTAGTTCAGTTGCTTATTCCTCTCATTTAATTGTTTATTCCCTTGTACAGAAGATACATTCGTATGATATTTTGTCCAAAATCAAATGAATTTTTCACCCTGTCTTTTAAGTATTACAAGAGCTGCAATGAAAAGTACTTAAAAAGATATCAGCATGAAGTCTGTTTAAGTCAATATTGGTTTTAGATTAAAATTTCATAAGTGTGTCCAGCACTGAATTGTACAACATTGCATAATACAGTTTCAAACTGTCTATTACAGGTTTCTTTAAAGTATAGAGAGATAGCTAGTGATTAAAGGCTTTTTGTTCAAGTCTCCCATTGGTTTAGAAAACTGTGAAAAAAGAAACATTTTCAAGAAACATTACATGATTAGTCTGAGAATGCAATGCTAATAGATACTCCTGAAGCAAAATTCATACTGAGTTTTTGCAGGACATGGCTCACGCACAGATATTCTCATACCTGTTGTACAAGTTTTAGAAAGCTCCATACTCCACAGGGTCCACCAATCTCTAGTCAGGGAGTTGGGATGAAACTTTCACACCCACTGGCTCATTTCCCATGTTGCCCACTGCAGGGATGCTTTCCTCTCCCCTAGAAAGCTGCCATGTGCTGGACAGACCAAGGCAGAGCCAGTTGCCTCAGAATGGACGGTAAGGTGCAGTTCTGCTTCATAAATAATGCAAAAGGCTCATTTCTGATTAACTTCTGAAATCTCCTTCACTGAAGAAAATTACACCAGTTCTACGTTTTTGTTCCATGAATGCATACAACTTAGGGTTTTCTGGAAAAAAATATGCTGACTTTCAATGAGATCTGCTCGAGAAAACCTGAGTGCAAAAGAGGGTGAGATGTCCTTAAGCAATGATCACCTTTACAACTTCAGTGACGTGCCAAAAGGCACCAGAGCTGAAGGAAAATTCAAGCTGCCACCATTATTTTTAAGTGTTCCTGTTTAAGTAGGCCATCTACACAAAAATATGTGGCTCCTGAAGCCACAGGATCTCCCATCACTGCAGGCCTCCCTTCCAAGGACACCAGGGAACAACTGACAGGGCGTATTTGTCCCCTACATCCTGACAGCTGATAGTACCAGCTCTCACATCCCTTCTAGCAGACGGGGACCCCTAAGTTTGCCTGGATCTCAAAAAATAAGTCTTTGTCTACAATGCTGCCTTATGCAAACCCCTTAACTCTGGGGAAATTAAAAAGCATGCCAATTTGTCAGGTCTATTGAATTAATTTGTTAAAAATAAACATAGTTAAAAATGGAAAGAGCATGTTACTTCCAGCAAGGCAAGGGTAAGTTCCTGATTACAACCTGGGAAAGACAGCTCACCAGAAGTGTGTGCACGCAAGGGAGCGCAATCCTACAGCACCCCTAGCATCAGTCCCTTGTTCTCACTGTCTCCTAGGGCTTGCTGTGCACTGTTTCTTGTCTCAGTGCCTCCCGAGTTGGGCTTTTTTGGGTGTTGTTGAATGCAGAAGAAGGTTTTCATCATCATAGTTCCTTTCAAAATCCACGCATTTCTCTAATGATCAGTGTGTTTCACTGTGGTGTACCTCGGATCAGCTGTTTCACATCTGTGTGAATGTGAAACCCTTAAAGCCTCTCTAATATTGCTCCCATTTATACAAAAAGGAGATCTTGGAAGAGCCAATTTTCCTATTCATATTTACTTTTCCTCTTGAAAATCAAAAAAGCTGTAGTTATCAACTCACACTGTATTTTTTTTTCAGTAAAGCTGTGGTTTTGGGGTTTTTTCCCTCAGTGTGAAGAAGAGTCAGCAGAGTTTACTGGTGTTTTATGTAGATTACACACAACATGTTAAAACCCATTTTTAGTTTGAGGTTTAGTCACACCTAACTAGACTGAATGCCACAACTCCTAATATAATGCTAAAAAGTAGAGGTTTTCCTGCCTGCCTGTTTTTTAAAGTGAAAAGATACGTGAAAAGCTGTAATGTTCTTTAAACATAGGTTATACAAAAATTGAGTCTGAGCTTTTTTAACAAAACAGGTATTTGCCCTACATCTTTAAGATAAAAGCATCCAAAACAAATTGAGGGGATGTTAGAGATAAAGAGATCTTTATATCCTCTCACAATATCTGAAGAACCCCTGACAATTTAGGCAGACTGTTTGCAGCTCAAATGCTGATTAAAAAGAAATTACAGAACATATGCTTACAGGAATGAAGAAGCAGGATTGGCAGTGTAAGTAGGAAGCATATTAGCAGCATACAAAAAAAGTTGTGTTTTGGAACTTCACCACACCATTCTAATACTACAGCTATCAGGATTAACTCTCATTACAATTACATGTGGTCCATAACCAAAGCAAAAAGTGAAACAATTCAGTTCAGCAAAGGCTTCCAGTCTGTTAAATAAAGACCAACGTTGCAAGATGAATACTATGCTGCACTAATCAGTTTTAAAGGTTCCAGCTACTGTTTAAAATACCATGTAGTACAAGATAATCTAGTACACCCATCCACTAGATTCTTAAACTGAGGGAAAGGAAAACATCACCCCATATATTTGTCTATAAAAGTTGGTTCTGCCTTTTCTTCCATGCTTTTGTTTTCCTGAGAAATCAACAGCAGCTGTGCACACAGGGCCAGGGAAGTTGCCTTAGTGATTTTGTGGATCATCTTTTCCTTACAGATGAAAAGATACTAACACTTCCTTGCATGTAGTGTCTTTTTAAACTGTCATGGATGCTTGATTAATCCTTGTTCAGTGAAAAAACCTTCATGCTCTGCTCCTCGTTTCTGTGGAAGCTAGCTTTCTGCTTCAGCTCCTCCTTCATTAACCCTGATCTTACCATGCAAACGATACAAGTTTTGCACTTCTGGAACTCTCAAATTATATCTTATATTTGTGTGCTGTGAGAAAGCTTTCATGCATGATTGAGCCTGTTTACATTTTCCCCATCTGATTCGAACAGCTCCGATTTTATAGGTGCCTCTGACTCAGCTGAATGAGATAGCTTGTCTCTGCACAATTAAGGCTTTCAGAGTAGCCAGAAGTACCAAGAGAATGAAAGGGAAAACAGGGGGAACTCCAAAGGACAGATTTCTACTTAAACAATTGAGTTAAATTTCTTTCAGAGGTACCATACAAATGAAAACAAAATCAAGCTGTATCTGTATTTGTTTCTTTATTACATATCTCATAAAGGTCCCCAAATATTTGCTCGTTTTTTAAGTCACATATTTTGTTTTGGGCCTTTATTTTTTACTTCTAGAATTTAGAGTTGCAATTCACATTTCTTGTAATAGTTTTTTGTTTTGGTTTGGTTTTTCCTAGGAAGACTTAAAACCAGGAGAAGAATCAATCTTGTTACGGCAGCAAAAATCAAAAAGCTAACGGAAACTGGTTGATTGAAACATTCTAACCTATCTAGCTTTATTGTCCAAAATATTTAGTTTTATTGAGGCTAAAGGAAAATAAAGTATCTTTTCCATTGATGACTAGCACCTTCTATAGAGAAAGCTCACTAATGTATACCAAATATTTGAATGTCTATTATGTTCACGATTCTAAAAACATTTATACAAAACACACTTTAATCATAAACAATGATACACTGAATGTTTCCCAGGTTAACTAACATCGCGTGAGGCCAAGTCAAAACATTTTCTGCCCACACTGATGAAATGGCAAAGGAATTTTGTTTCCCCTTCTTAAATCAAACACACTGATTCAACAGTTCTACCTAAAAAACCTTGTGAGAAAACATTCCTTTGTTTAAGATTTAAAACCCACAGAGCTTTTAAGAGCAAATAAAGATTGTGCCAGTTGCTGTACAAATCACATATGCACAGTGCAGCGGTGATCCCTGCTCAGCCATACCTCAGTACAAATAAATAATACGTGGAGATGAAGCCTCCAAAGAGTTCCCTAGGAAAACCAGGAAATGCCTGATTTTATATTCCTGATATTTCTAAGCACATCACTTAAATAAAATAAACTCAGACTTAAAAGGAGAAAGTTTTCTAGCCTTTCTTTCACATCATGAAGAAGCAGAAAGGGCAAAATTCCAGTTTTCCATTCCACTGCAAGTCACCTTTAAAAGTGCATGCTTTTCCACAGCCTCAACTCCTGTTCGTTTAATTAAGAATGACAGATGCTCAACATCTGGAGAAAATAAGGTCTGATTTAGTGGCCACGTTGCACTGGTGGAAACTTCAGACTGCAGGTTTGGAGTTACAGAATGTTTGAAGTAGATATTTAAGCCAGTTGAGCTGCTGAAAGAAATCGTATGAAGTGACGCCTAAAGGAACAACATGCAAAGAAGCCTTGATTTCACTTAAATGGTATATTTCCATTTTTCATAGCTGTATGCAACCAGCCAGCCTGGTCATTCCTCTGTATCTCCCCCGTCTTCTATGCCTGCCCTATGTTGCAGTTGTTAGCGTAGGGCAGCTGTAGTTAACTTGTTAACTGACCTTTTGCCATTGCTTATTTGGTGCGTCTCACCATCATATTTTCATGCATAGTTCAGTGGCAGATTAAAAAAAAAAAAAAAAGAAAAACTCATACACTCCAAGAGAATAAATTAAATAAAGAAGCATCATGCTGACCAAAAGTGGTTTATCACTCTTTGGATGTAAGCTCAGGAAACATCAAGTCCTGTATCGTAGCCATCTTACAGTGTTGTGTGGCCCTCACGCTGCCACTGTAGGCTTCCTTCCCTTGCTTTCATGAGGACAGCCTGCTGCCGGCTCTCCTCACACAGACTTGCAACGCCGTCTTCTCTGGGGATGGTCCCTAGCGCCCAGTGTGGGCTCACCTATAAATGGAGCAGTGACTAATTTAGTGTTTCTAGTGAAATTCAGGAAAATCACAAACTCTGAAGAGATCATAGATAGTGCAATATTGCAAATGCTACACCACTGTTTAGGAACTCAGCTCAGGACCTACTGAGTAGAGTGCTGATTAAAAATTATTTGCAGGTCAGTTTAAAGGCTAAAATATGGACTTGGCTGCTTAGTTTTCTGCATTTGAAATTTGTCCCTGTGTTATCAATGATGACCTATACTTACTCACCTGAGACTCTTCATTCTAAGGTAGTGGGAGCTCAAGGGTCTTCAATGTAAAGACACTTCAGTTTCTCTGCCAGGGGGACACTGTGTCAGTACATCTGTATTGGATGCAAGTGGCCAGGTGTTGGAAGCTGGGAGCGGAGGTAGGATGGGGGACCTGCAGGGCTGCACCATGCCAGATACAGTTCCCCATTGCCAACACTTGGCCACCTACACCCAATACACATATACTGATACTTTCCACAAGTCAAGTCTGGTTTGCCCATGACAGTAATTGGTAAGTGATCTCCCTGTCTTTTTCTCAACCCAGCAGCTTTTCCATCATTTTCTCCTCCATCTTGTTGAGGAGAGAGAGTAAGAAAGCGGCTGGGTGGGTGTCTGGCAGACGGCCAAAGTCAACGCACCACAGCATGTAAATAATGTACTGTATCGTCTAATTGAAAGGTAGCCAAGGTGCCATGATGCCTCCAGTGGTTATTCTGTTTTAGTTTTCTTTCTCCACAGAAAAAAAAAAAACAGAACAAACCAAAAACAAACAAAAAACCCCACTAGCCGTTCTAGCAAACTGGTTCATAAAAATGTGCTGTAGACACGTTTAGCTTCCATATAGTAAAATATATTGAATAAATATTACAGAAGACATTTAGCCACAGGGCATTATCTACAAGTTACTGGCAATAGATTCTGTGGGACTGACCAACATTTTGAAAAACAGAGAACTATCTTTATTCAGACAAAATTTTTCACTATTGTATAATACTAAGCCAAAAATAAAGCCTTTTATAAAATATGCACATAGTCCATTCTCTCCCCTAGACTCTTCTGCCTTACTGTAAAGTATTTCTTGTGTGCCTTTTTCCATCTTGGTCTAGAAACAAGATTATGGAAGCGGCACTGGAAAAAAATAATCTTCTGGTGTTTCCAGCCTAAGTACTAGTCCAGCTCTCTGGACCAGTGATTATCTAACCCAGTCCTCCTACTGCGAATATGTAATTTTTGCTTTAAAGAGGGAGCCTGGGACCATTGCAGGTTCCAGGGAAAGTGTTTTGTGTCCCCCACGCTCAACAGCAAGCACAGAGGCTGTGGGGAGGAGGTATACATATATTGCTTTCGACATTATGTCCACAGATAAACCAGCATTCTCTATAAACTGAGGTGAAAATGATCAGTCCAGAGGAAAATAAAACATCTCAGCCCTTTTGGAACAGATCTTGCTTCAAAATGAAGACAAGCATAATTGGCATAGATTTGTCTGCTGACAGTATTAAGGTCATGGATTTTAACTGAGATTTCCTTCCACTGCTGGTAATTTCTATTTAATCTGAGATTTGGGAGGTGGAGTTTTCTGGGTAGCAGGCATAGTCCAGCAGTAGAATGAGTCCTGAGAATGCCATAGAGCAAATCTGAGCTTTTACCCTTTCTGGGATTATGCATTGTCATTCATAAAGAAGGGAAATTGTGAGGTTATGTATTTTATTTAACATTCTTCCTGTTTCTGACAATTGCAAGGTTTGTTTTCCCCAAACCAGGTGCTTTAAAAGACAACCTCTCCAGACCAGTTATAGTGCATAATATCCATTTAGATTTTAAATGTTAACTGTTACTCCTATTAAGAAGTCTAAGATTCAGTTTCTTTAAATTTCTCAGATTCAGTGAAGGCAAAGCACTTTCTTACCAAAATTAAAGATGTTCCCCCCTTGCCAAAAGAGCAGTGACAATTTGTAAGCAGCTTGTTTTGCTAGACTAATTTATAACATACCTGTTGGATAAGAAAGAGCAAGACAGAAAAGAAAAACAGCTCTTTGGGAAAAGCCTAAAATATGATAGGTGTGTCAAAAAGCTTTGAAGTAAAAACTATTTATATATGAAAGCTATTTAACCCAAATTAGATGGCTTTGAATTAGATAAGTTAATGGAATCAGGAAGAAAAATAAAAGGATGGACAGTTTTGTATAGACAAAATTTTCAACCTGAACAGTGAGGAAGTTGGGAGGCTTTTTGAAGGAAAAAATCCTTAATGTCAATAACATTTTTTTTCCATGAAGGCTAGTGTTTGAGCCTTATTGTCAAATTTCAGCTTTCTTCTTAGAAGAAGACTAAGTGAATTCCCTCATCATAGAGAGAGCCTTGCCCACTCTGTGCCTCCCATGCAAGATCAGCTGTACTTGAACTGTTCATGACTCTTTGTCTAACCTGTCCCTGGAAGCTACCCCAAGAAGGAAATCCCACATCCTTCCTAAGCAATCCATTTGAGGCCCTCACTGTCTTCACAAATACAATTTCCCCCCTATATTTTAATCTGTTTATAATGTTAATCTTTTGTGCAACTTAAACTAATTGTCCCTTGTGCTACTCAGAGAGAATATGAAGCACTGTTTATCCTTCTTCACAAGGTCTTTTGTACATGTCAAGCTGACTGTCCCCAGGGAGACCCCTCATTTCTAGATTATTTGAACCCCTGCTTCATTTTTTTCCCAAGGTCATGGGTTTTTGTGGTCTTTTAGGTTTATTCTGCTTTCTCTCACTTTTTATTCCTAAGAATTGTGCCCTCTGTTATTTCACAACTGTTCTCACACAAGGTGCCAGTCTGCAATGAACTGCTGATAAGTTCCTTGAAGGTAGGGTAGGATCTGCTTGATAGGCTGTTTGTCACCATACCAGTTTTCCAAAAGATGCTTGGGTACTTAAAGTCCTCCATCAACAAGTCCTTCATCACACCTGATCTCCCAGGCTGGGTGTTCAATGGCAGACTTCAGCATCAGATCACTCCTTCCAACCTTCTGTCATTGCCCAGAGATTTCAGTGGGTCTGTCATCCCTTCCGTTTTGGACTTCAGAGCATGTATGCATGATCATGACACTGCCAGATTTGTAAAAACACAGTAAACCAGTACCAGAAAGGACTAGCATTTGTCAGGGCCATCATCCTAACATAAATGGATGTAGCTGCAGATGCCAGCCAGGTTTGGGATTGTATCAACATAAGTCAAAATAGGATGCATCTGTCACAGACTCTTGTTTGCTGCTTTACAGCAGCTATGCAGCTTCCAGCTCCCAGGTACCACGCTGCCTGCCATGTTTATGTGACTCCTTTACATACCAAAGGCTGTTACTCTGTTGTAATTTATATATCATCTGTTTTACAACCTCACAAAGTGCCCCATTAGGTGGGAGTCATGCTGCCTTGCACTTGGATAATTTTCTGACTCATGTGCATCTGTGTAATGTATTCCTTTCCAGCACTATTGAACTGTGCTTAGCCATCAGAATGGTGCTTGTTCCAGGTCATCTTATTGTACAATTCAGTTTTTTATATTGACAAAGCTCAAATCAGATAAATATTTAAGCAGGAATAGTTTAGCAACACTTCTTTCTTCATTATAATCACATAGAAACAAGAGCTCTACCTCTCTTCCCTCCTGCTTAGCTCACTAAAAGCATACATTTCAGTGCACCGGAAAACTGCAAAATTTCTTTATTCTCCTTAACGATACCACACTAATGTCTGTAATCTGTAAGCGGATTCATGTCCCTGCTGGTTTGTGTGGCTGCACAGTAAAGCATTGTTCTTCCTTCAAAGAGGTGGTGATTTACAGACCATACCACACTCTCTTTTAAGGCGCTGTTTGCACAGGACAGAACCCAGACGGGGGTCACTGAATTCTGGCAGGATTGTGTCCATGCAAAGGGCTGGCAGAAGAGACCCCATCACATGGGCAGATTTTATTTAAAGAACTGATCAATTCAAAATATTTTTACTGCAACTTTTCTGTGCACAAAGACCCTTTGCCCTTTGAAACAGGGAGTATGATATAAATTGAACATCTCCATTCCCACAATGAGGGTATTTCTTTTTTTAAAAATAAGATCATTTGTAAGAGAATCTTGTTCAGTCATTTATAAATAGTCACCTCTGTAAACCAAGAAATAACCTTGTTTAAAAAAGTACCAACATTGTTGTTCTGTTGTCACCCGCTGGTAATTGAAAATGTGTTTCTGTCAGTTCCTTCTAAGACAGAATGTAATTCTTTCTAAGATCTTGATCTTAAATTGGCAAAAAAAAAAAAAGTCAGTGATAAAGCAGCCAGAAGTTGCTACTGGTGATATTGCTACTGCCCTTTCTTATAATCTAAGACATTATTCTTACTGGCTCCTGGAAGGCAGCAGTACAGTCCTATTTTTTCATTGTTTTTTTCTCCTGAATTGGTATTGAACACTGCTTTGTACTGAAATGCGAGGACCTGCATTACAAAAAAATAAGTAAACAAAAACCCAAAACACCCAAAATTATACGGGGCCAAATCTTGAAGTCTTACCTTAGCTTTTAGCTTTGTCATTACTCATACTAATTCAAAAAGGATTTTACCTAAGTAGATCAGACAAAGAATTAAGAAAAGCTCTGTGATTAAGGCAGGGCTTTATAGTTAGGGTAATAACGAACCCTCTGTTCCTCCACTTGTGCTTCCCAGAGTTAATCTGATTTTTCTTTGTCTGGTCTTGTGGAATAAAATAATAAGAGTATTCCTCACACTGTCTCATTGATCTACTGTCCTGAGAAAACAAACAGGCCTGTAAAAGGACAACTAGAGATGAGTTGTGGCAGTGCTGAGAAATACAGCTTTGTAGCTTCTGGACTTGAGGTGCCTCATGCCTGATGAGACAGAGGAAAGGTGGCATCATAGGTGTGGCCATTTGCATTCAGTTGTGCCCACGTGCCCCTTGTGGACCACTATTAACCAGCTCAGGTAACAGTAAAGAAGACGATTTATTCCCAGAACAACCCCATAGATCTCAAACAACTATATAACGCCTTCTATAAATAGCAGTTCCTCCCTCTGGTGTAAATATGGACCCTCTTCTCCAGGCACATTCCTCTTGAGTTACAGACAGTCTCTAACAGGCAACCACGTAGTTCAATCCAAAAGAAGTAAGAGAAGGGAAGCCAAGAGAAGGATCTTAGTTAAACTGAATCAGTTAGAGAAGCTGAGATTCATCACTAAAAACCCATCCTAAAAGGGCTGATTTTGCTGGACAATTTGTAGTATGATGTGGTACATTAGCCAAGTTATGAATTCTTGGCCAATAACGTCATGGTTTCAGTTATTTTTTGTTTCTGTATGACCATCACCTCTGCCTTTGCTTTCTCCCACTCCCCTTCACTCCTCACACACACTTTCTAATTTTTTTCAGGATCCTTAAATCTTTGCTAAAAGTTTTTCTTGATTGGTAGTGCAGGTTAGAGAGTCACTCCCAAAATGCTTCAACTCTCTTAGAAAGTTTAGCACTCAAAAAATGTGTGAGATCAGCTGACTTGGAGGCTTGGTTTTCTATCTCTCTGAGGAGTATCACGCAGGCTATAAAAGTTTCTCCTTAACTCTACCAGTATATCTCACTCATGTGAAAAGGCTACCTCCAGGTCATGGGGGTAATGCAATTCATTCACTATCGCCCATTCCACCCTGGTCCTCTCTCTGCTGGGAGTAAAGAGGCTAACTGCAATCCGAAGGAAGATTTTTGATGTGGACACACGTCCTTTATGCTCTAGACTAGGACCAATGGTTCATATCCATTAGGCCAGCAAAGAAAGCAATCAGATGGCAATGATTTTCAATCACTACCGGTTCAGGGTTAGATTCAAACAAGTGACCTGGAGGTGCAATGTTCCACATCCCATTACTGATGCTCTAAATTATTCTTCCCCCACAGATGAGACTTGACACACATAAAAAAGTAGCTTGTGAGGAATTGCAATAGAAAAATTGAGGCAGTAGTTCATAATAGATGTGGATTTTGTTAGCCCTTTATGCCTAGCCAATATTGTTACAGTACAATGACAGGGCAGAATTATTGATTGTATCTAGTGGCTCGTAACTGAGTAACCACACACAGCATATCCAGTTTATGAACTAATTCAACTGCTTTACAGTGTATGGCAATTTATTTTTCTTTATATGAAGAAGCAGCTTACTAGAATTTCTATATTTTGGAACTATTTAAAAGTAAGGAATGCCTGACAAAATCTTCTTCCTCAAAGCAGAATTTATTCCTAATCTTTTTCTGTCCTTATCCACTTTCTCCAATAACTTACTGATAGCTAGAAACATTTTTCAGAAAATTTGCCTCTGGGGTGCAACCAAATCTGAAGGGGAGGTGCTGTATCTCATGGAGGATTTCATAGGAGAAAAAGAATGGAAGAAAATTAAATTCCAAAATAAAAACTGCTATAACAGATACTTTGGTGGACTGGGTTTAGTAAAAGAAATAGGAAAAAAACTTTACTTAGACAGTTTCCTTTGCTCACTAGACAGTTCTCTGCCTCATTGGAGAGGAATATAAACATTAAATGCGAGATCTGAGGCAAAACAAACACTTCAAAGGACTTGCATCATTCTCCCTCTTCCCTTTCTATCTGCCTTGCTGCTGCTAGGAGACATTTAGTAGCCCCCTCTGACCCAGCAGCCTCGACTCCTGCACATGCACACATACACCAAAGGTACCACCAGTACAAGATCATGACAGACTGGTTGGGCTTCAAA
The DNA here is from genome assembly GCA_035582835.1 of Phoebastria nigripes. Taxonomy (NCBI): domain Eukaryota; kingdom Metazoa; phylum Chordata; class Aves; order Procellariiformes; family Diomedeidae; genus Phoebastria; species Phoebastria nigripes. Next base: position 1,190,264 of record JAYKAV010003343.1, read on the forward strand.
CAGGAGTCAATAGCTTTGTGTTTGTCCAGGCTTGAAATAGTTTGAAACTCTGAGGGTCTGAGTGGAGTAGCTTTTTGCAGATTTGCGGTTTTTTGTGCTTGCCTAACAGCCAAACAGAACTTTTATTTAGTGCAGCTTTTTTGTTCTCAGGGAGTGGGTGATCACAAGACAAAGAAGTGAAGACCTGGCAAAGGGCTTTTTCTCTACAATTCCCACCTCTGGCAAATAGCTYGGTGCAGAAAAGAGAAGGCACACAACGGAGCTGGAGGAGCAGAAGTGCTCTGCTCTAAAAATATGTGACAGTGAGTGATGCAAAAGGAGGTAGGCAGGGAAGTGAGTGCTAGTAACACTTTTGAGGATCAATCAAGTGCTCGCCTTTTTGCTATCATTTGAACTATGGTGCCACAGTTACAGGACTTTAGACAACTGTTTGCTAAAGCAGTTATAAAATCCAGCAGCTCCTCTTTGCAGGGATGCATGGAAAATAGCAGATAGGGGGAAAATAAATTGCTTATTCCACGTAAGAAAGGCTGGCTGAGTCTGGCGTTAAATAAAACTTCCTTAGCACAATGTAAGATTGCTAGTGCACTGAGAAGCCAGGTGGGCTGCCAGAATTTAGATTCAGACTGACTTTGAGGTGTATTGGGATCTCGATTATATAATTAGATCAGAGGGAGCAGACTTCTCCACAGTATTAACCAGCCCATGTATAACTTGCAGTTTGTCCTCTAATACTTATCTAGGATGGGGTAAATCATTTATCTCTCCACTGACTATAGAAGGAACCTGGACACCTAACTTGGAGTAGACAATCAATTTTTCCATAGCTTGCATTAGGGGAGGTGGAACCGACCTGTAGTATCTTTCATATAACCAGTATCCTACTAAAACTGATTTTAGAGAATTAAATTAAAAGAGTAGAGGAGGAGAATTTTGCCAGTAAGGTTTGAAAAGACATGGATACTTAGCAAGACAGAGACAAAAAATGTTGTTCCAGACTGAAGGTGACCCAGGGGAGAACGCTTGCATTCAACAGCAGCCAGATTGTATTCCGGGGGAGAAAAACAGGCTTTTAAAAGCCTTATTCCATATGTGACTGAATAGTAGAAAGTATGTCAGGAAAAAAACCCTACCATTTTGACTGTGTTATTTGCAATATCATTATTTAAGAGCCAGAGTGGAGGCTGTGAGGGAGGGGAAGATGTTAACAGAGAATTTAAAGAGATGCAGTGTTGCTGTGGATGGGAGATACTTTACCCTATGTGGCTGTACTCTCCAGCTGACTCAGTGAGGCACTGGGAGCCTTTTTTAAGCCCAGCTTGCGAAGATTCAGCAAACCGCATCTTGGACAGATTCACAGTAAGGATTTTACATCTCTCATCTCTAAGCTAAGCTTAACGGCATAAACATACCAGTGTTTGTCACTCAAGTGCTACCACTAGTAGTGGTGGTGTTATTCAGCATCACTGTTTATCAAGAATGAAATGAGGATGATTAAAGGATAGGAAAGGAAAAAAAGTGGATGAAAAGCACTATTTAATATACTCAGTCACTCAGGGGATAAAAATACCTAAATGTCCAGAAGACAGCTATATCGCACCATTGGTTTAATTGGTCTACGTATCAGAAAATTGTCATTTACTTAGCAGGGAACTGTTTGTACGTCAGAAGCAGGATATGTCTTGGGCTGACAGTATGGAGGAAGAAAGGTATAAGGAAGAGCCACAGGAAAGTAGACTGAGAATAAGAAAGCAGATTAAGCTTTTGCAACCCAGAAACTGGCTGCCAGCTGCAAAATGCCATTGCCTTGAAACAATACTACACAGCGATGGTCCTTGTTTTCTGGAGACTCAGGCTTCATTCACGGCTGCAGACAGGAGGGGAAATACACCAACAGAAATCCACCTGTGATACACAGGGCAGGAGACACTATTTAGCTGCTGTGCTCCCAACTCTGTATTCCTGCCGAAGCGTTGCAGAGTTGGACTGGGAGATTTTACTAACAACTTCCGAACAGCTCCAGCTTTTCCCTCCTACTGCAGAGTCTGATGGTGATCTTCRCACTTCTGTGCCTGGCTGGACAGGTTTTGTGGAGCGGGAAGAAGACAAGTTTGACAACTTTCAGGCCTCATTCAGTTCAAAGATTAAACTATGTGCAAATCTACGGACACTGTGGCTGAACCTGGCCCTGCATGTGTGTATTGGCGTTGCTGTTTGTAGTTAGTCAGCTTCAGAACAGTCTATTCAAATTCCCCTGAGGAATCTGCTCAGGAAACACCTCAGGACAAAGGGAGAAAGCTAAATACTTGAAGTTAAACCTTATTCCCTCTGCGCGGGGTGGCTCTCTGGCCAGCACTGTCCATTTTTGGTCAGTCTTGGGCATTGTCACACCATTTATTTAAGTGCCTAAGAGCAAATTGATGAAATATGCAGAAGCAGGGAGATTAAAGCATATGTTAAAGACGTTATACATCATGTGCTTGCCATTGACAGCTTTAATTTTCATGTCTGTGAATTTTGTGATCTTGTTCACCATAACCAGCATACAGATATATGAAGAGGAACTAATGYGTGTTTCTTTCCAACTGGTGTACTATAGCTGCATTAACACAAGTAAGCACCAAAAATCATCCCATTAGAACATCAAATCACACACAAGTGTGACATGAAATGAGCAAGTGGAAGCACAGACCAGTTTTGTGTAATCCTATATAGGGGTGTACTCTGTTAGCCCCATTGTTTGTCAGCAGAAACTTGGGGGGTCTGCTGGAATACAAGTTATGTGAGCAACCGAGTGGAATTTTTCAAGGCCAGCAGTTGAGATGTACTACACGATCATATCTTTGCTTAATTCTGGCTCACAGAGCTAGCACAATATTTGCCAAGATCATCAAGTGCCCAGAACTTAACAGCTTAGAAGTCCCTAAGTCCAGCCTCCCCCCTCCTCTGCCATGCTCCTTGCTGTGAAAAGAAAAATATTGGAAGGTTTTGAGAGGCTCCCCAGATTGACATCTGCTGTTCGATACCCACCTAATGAGCTGCTTAACAACTGTTACCAAAATTAATGAGTCAAGTCACAGTTGTAATTACCATATTGCAGATCACAGTATTGTATTAGATTACCATGGACTTCTATTTAGGAATATTTACACCATGACGACTGTTTAAAATGTGCACCAATGTTTCAGCAGAYTGCATTGCCTCATGGCCCATATTTATTAGGCTAGGCAGGAGTTATAGGAGTCTTATCATGAATTCTTTGGTTCCAGCTTGTGGGGATCGATGAAGAGCCAATCTTAATGTAAGAATATCCAGGTATTGAAAAATGCACAAATGTTAAAAAAACCTTAATCATGTGTGTAAGCACGCACACCAAAGGAACAAGGATCTGGTGATGAAAACCGTAATCTGGGGCCAGAAGCAAATGCTTCACTATCAGGATATATTAGTGTAACTAGGCATAAATTACTCTGATTTAACTCCTACTTCAAGAGAAAATTGGAATGCCCAGAATACAAAGCTCCAGGATTTTAGGATAACCAAGCAAAGTTTCCTTATTTAGAGCTATGCATTCTTCTGTGTAGAAAGAGGTAAGAAACAGAGTTCTACAGAACAGCTTCCTATACATTAACTTGAAAAGACTGTAATTTTACCTTCCTCCTATTCCACTCTCTCTGGTAATGAACAAATCTTCCCCGCTTCATGAAATCAGATGATGTGGAAATAGTCAGGGTTTTTCTGCATTTGGGTTCAGCTCCTATTTGTTTATCACTAACAATGCTTCAGTAGGTAGTGATACATATATACGTGTGTGTATATATATACACACACACACATACCTACGTGTGTGTGTGTGTGTGTATGCATATATATATACAAGGCACCCGAACAAGTGCAACAAAGCCAGCTGTTCAAGGGCTGCCACTGTCCCCCAGAGCCAGATACCACATCAGGCAGGCGCTGTCTGGAGCCTCTCCTCCATCTGCCCACTCCCATTCCCCTTTTTGCAGCCCCCAGCACCTCACCACGTTTGTGGAAGAGGGCTCATCCATGCAGGTCATCAGCAAGCTACCAAAACCAGGAGGTGCATACATCGTGTGATGAATAACTTAGAGACACTTGCAATGACTGAGCGTTTGGCRTACTTATCTTTGAATCTTGCAAGGGCAGTTTCAGAACGGTTTGTCTCACTTCCCCCATTTCCTTCTCCAAAGAGAGCCTGTTAGCACAGACAAATGAGGCAAGTCAATAACATCCACCCGGACAGGATATATTGAGCCAATTCAAGGGTAGGTGGATAGCAGCTGTGGTCCTGCCTGTGAAATACTATAGTTGTTGCCATTGTGCAGTGAGTCATCAAGCCCCTTTTATTTACACTTTCATATAAGTGCTGGCAAACACTGATTTATGTGCTGAAAGCTGGGAAATAGGGTATGGGCATGTTAAAGAAAGAAACACACACACATGCATGCACAGACCAGCAACCTATCTTCAGTTCGTCCAGGAGAATTTTAAGGCACACAGACCTGAAACAGATTGACCTTTTATTACTTTTGAATTGAGGACAGATTTCCCCTTTAAAGGCTTGATTATATTGCTGGGCTTGTTTGCTTTTTATGATTTCAGAAGATGCCATGGTAACTTGGGCAATGAATCTGAGCTTAGGCTGTTTCATGTGCTGAATTTCAAGCTCTGAATTGTAGTTTGCAATTTTAATCAATCTGGTGCCTGGAAAATTACTCTATTATATTTACTCTTGAAGAACATTTATGGCAGACAAGTTATAAGGACTGATATTTGACAACACGGTTCAGATTCATACCTGGTTTTGCCCATTGGAGAACATGGAGTTATTCTGGGAAGTATGCGATTCCTGGCCTTTTTGGAGAGCTTGGTAGATTAATAATATTTGAAGTTCAGCTATAAAGAGCTGCTCTTCTGTCAAATTCATTCTATCAAGCATTCTTGAGTGGGATATCATCTCTGATTTTTCTAGGAGAAATTTAATTATTTGGACAACTAGACAGAGATTTTTATTCATTTTCTCTCTACCTGCAGAATTGCTTGTTTTAGTTGCCTAGTGCTTTAATAATCTATTGACCCGCTCAGGAAAGAGGCACCTTGGTGCTAAAGATCATTCATGGTGTGGTTATTGGAAGGTTCTGAGGCAGATGCTTTATATGAGGCAGTACCAGGGTCCAGCAATCATGTGCATGACGAATTGGTGTTTACCACTTTCTGTGTATTCTGGAAATGTAGAAAAGTATGAGTAAACATTATGTATCCAAGCCTGCATTTGAAACCATGACTATCCAGATAATAAGCTTTTCCTAACTAACTGAGGAGTTTTCAGAGCACCAATTAACATATGGACCCTTTGACTGCTGGATGGGAGAAATCAGATTTATTTCGAAGTATTATTTAGTAGGTCCCTATGAAGAGAGGGAGGGAGGGAGGGATGGGAGAAAGGAAAGAAGGGAGGAAGGGAGGGAAAGGAGGGAGGAAGGGATGGAGAGAGGGAGGAAGGGAGGAAGGAAGGGAGGGAGGAAGGGAGAGTGGGAGGAAGAAAGAAAGGGAGGGARGGAGGAAGGAAGCAAGCAAGCAAAGGTGCACATAACCCACTAGTCAATGTGTGTTATATCCCCATTTTCACCAGTTTCTCCACCATCACCATACAGAAGATGGGGTTTTTAATCTTTTTTTATTAGGATATGAATCTATTGATTGGGTCAGAGAAATCTCTGGTGTTTTCCTATGTGACAGCAAGTGCACAATGAGATTTAAGAAACTGGAGCGGCAGATGCTCTAAAATATCTTGTTTGTACAGATTCTGCAAGACTGCCTCTCTGTTTTAGGACTCTCTAAAAAAATCACCCCATTTTTTCTTATTTAGGGAGAAAAGGTTAACAATTATCTGACCAGTCATTCTGTGTCACTGAGTACAAGCAAATCTGGCATGTGAATCCTTATCCTTAATTTTACTTTTAGGCACCTAATTTGTTTTCCCATTTGATATCTTCAGCTGAAATAGTAGGCTGCTCATCTCTTGTTTTTTTCTCCTGCAGTGAATGTAATTGGACACTCTTAACCATAGCACAACTGTTCTAAATGACACAGAAAGTAAACGAAGGCTGCTAGATTAAAGAGAAGTCTCTCAATAGATTTGTGATTAACTTGCAACTATAATAAGAAATTACATGAAAATAGAAATGAGTAGGAAAGGTTAACCRGCTAAGACAGGAAATTATTTCAACAGYAGGGGGAAAAAAAAGAAAGGAAAGATAGTCTCTTTACAGATATGCTTCCGACATCAGCTGTTTCTCAAGAGCAATAGGCTAGAGCTAGGAAGATGAGGCCTGTAGGGCTAAAAGATACAGTTCAGATTAGAGATCAGGATTTGAGTCCCGTTTCTTATCATTAGCTTGCCTCCTAGCTCTGAGCAAGCCCAATGCCTCAATTTSTCTTCCTCTCTGTTTAGCCTATAAACTCATTAAGAGTTTGTATAATGCTTAATGCCAGGTTCGCCAGCCTGGAATCTATACATATAACTGGACAACAGATAAAGTTTTCCATTCTCACACATCTCAGCCTTGTACTCACTTTGACAGTGATTGCTCAGTATGGCAAAATGTACCAAAGATGAAGTCTATGTCCAGTTGTTATGAACACAAGGCTATACGTGACTCTTTTAATTAAGAGCAGAACATATGCCCACAGATAGTTAAGAGTAATTCAATGTTTCGGTAGCAAGCTCCCATGTGAAAAAGAAGGAGAGATGAGAAGTGAAACAAATAGTTCTTTGAGTAGCACAACTAATGAACCAAATCTCTTTCTTGGGTAGATCATCTGTTATTGAAATAAAAGGTCAGATAATCGGTCTTTCCACCGGTAAAGGCAGTAAGAAGGACCTCTCTCAATTTTCACAAAATTTGTAGAAATAAACTGATTTCTTCACCTATATTTATTTGTTAAATTTGGTTGAAAGTAGTCAATAGATTCAAAAGTTATCAGGAAACAACCTCCTTTGAGATAATACACTCAGCCAGGGTGCTTGTATAAGGCTTGTTTTCTTGGGAAATTAGGTTAAAAAAAACCCACACTCATTATTTCCATTAACTTAGCTTGCACAGTTTGTAGCACGCATTCCCAGGTGAGCCAGTCAGCACAATACATGGCCAGTTCCTGCTCTATGTAGGCAACAGTTCCAAAATGAGGAACAATTTATTTTAAGACTTTGGACATCCCTCTTTTATATCAAGGTGACCCATATAGGTCAAGTTTATACCTACTGTAGCTCTACTAAAGGGAAAGGAATTGTTTCAGAGATGAGTTTGCCCTATAAGCCCTCTCTTGTGCTTGTCTCAGTTTGGGTCAGCTGTCKTCTTTGCCCTGAGTGGTTTTGATTTCTTAAATCATCTCAGGATGCTCTTTTTTAATAGCTTAATTATTTTTTTGTCTCGTACCGTTTTCTCATCACAGCACTGGCAGCACAGCATTCTCCTTTCCTGGGCTGAATATAACCGCAGTCAGTAACATGAATCCAAAATAAATGGTCATTGCCCTACAGTAAGTATTAAGTGTACACATTCTATTTCAGCCAGTTACATGAAGTCAGACAGCTACTCTTTACCCCTTACAGTCCCCGTGAACTCGAGGAGGTCGCAAASGGATAACAAAGCAGTATTTGGCCTGTACTGTTTTACTGGTTTACGTTAACGAGTACAATAATGTTGGGCTGCAGCCTGCAGGCATGTTGCTATTGTACCCAATTCTCCGTGGTTAAAAATAAATAAATATTTTCAAAAAGAGCAAGCTATTTTGTGTGATCTAAAAAATAGAAAAATGAAGTGAAAGTAGCCAAGACATGGCTACTGTCTGTACAAAATAGGTCTGCAATGYCTTTAAGTTTGTTCTTCACTTTTTTATATACTTCAGTTCTTACGTCCTGTCAAAGAGATCAATATAAGCATCACTTTGTTTAAGAAAAATGGATTTCAATTATTTGCATTAAAGCAAATTAGACATTAGATTTCCCTCATGCATTACAGAGAAGAAGGACCATAATGTAGCGGTCATATCAAGGAGGGGGACAAAAGTTTCATAAGTCTCTCTGGATTATAGCAGGGGTTTTCCTGCACAGACACTGTTCCACCTACTAATCTCCATCTTCTAATCACCACTTCACCTGGCACATGCATGAGGTCCTTCCTATGAAAAATCAGAAATTTTCTGCCTAAAAAAGCTATTGTAGTACTCAGGTGAATAATTGAAGCAGCTGTCTCTGAGGCTGGGCTCAGTCAAGAGGTCCTGTATGGAACAGGCATGAAGACTGAACTCTTCTCACCATAAAACAGACCCTGTGGCCAAGCTGGAGTCAATATAACCCTCACTCTACCAAGAAAAGAACAGTGTTAGATCTGAGAACTTCAGCCTATGTGCCAACCTGAGGGGACCCAGCACTCCAGATGTGTCTCACCAGGGCTGAGCAGAGGAGAAGAATCACCTCTCTCAAACTGATGGCAATGCTCTTCCTAATGCAGCCCAGGATGGTGTTGGCCTTCTTCACCTCAAGGACACATTGCTGGCTCATAGTAAGCTTGTTGTCCACCAGGACCCTCAGGTCCTTCTCTCCAGAGGTGCTTTCCAGCCAGTCGGCCCCCAGCCTGTGCTGGTGCATGGGGTTATTCCTCCCCAGAAACAGGACTTTGCACTTCCCTTTGTGGAAGTTCATGGGGTTTCTCTGTGCTCATTTCTCCAGCCTGTTGAGATCACTCTGAATGGCAGTACAGCCATCCACTGTATCAATAGCTCCTCCCAGTTTTGTAACACCAGCAACTAATTGAGGGTGCACTTTGTCCTATCGTTCACACCATTAATGAAGATGTTAAACAGTACTGACCCCAGTATCAAYCCCTGGGATGCACCACAAGTGACTTGCCTCCAATTGGACTTTGTGCTGCTGATTACAACCCTCTGGGCCCAGCTGTTCAACCATTTTTCAACCCACCTCACTGTCCACTTCTCTAATCCATACTTTGTCAGCTAGTCTATAAGGTTGTTATCAGAGACAGTGGCAAAAGACTTACTAAAGTTGCAGTAAACAGCATTCACTGCTCTCCCCTCATCCACCGAGCTAGTCGACTCTGTAGCAGACTATTGGGTTGATTAAGTGTGACTTCCCCTTCTCCATTCCATGCTGACTACTCCTGATCACCTTCTTGTCCTTCACGTGCCTGGAAATAGTTCCCAGGATTAGCTGCTCCACCACCTTCCCAGGAATCAAGATGAGGCTGACCAGCCTGTAGTTCCCCAGATCCTCATTCTTGCCCTTCATGAACACAGGAGTGGCATTTGCTCTCCTCCAGTCTTCAGGAACCTCTCCCAGTTGCCACAGCCTTTCAAACATAATAGAGAGTGGCCTCTCAGTGATACCAGCCAGTTCCCTCAGGACTTGTGAGTGCAACCCATAAGGCCCTGTAGACTTGTGTGTGTCCAGTTTGTTTACGTGCTCCCTAACCTGCTCTTTATCCACCAAGAGGGTAAGTCTTCCTTGCTCCAGACTTTCCCTCTGGTCTAGGGCCTGGGATCCTGAAGCCCAGTCTTATCAGTAAAGACTGAGGTGAAGGTGGCATTGAGGCAGTCACCACTGGACTTCAAAGCAGGTGCTGTAAACAGCTTTCTCCAACCAGATGAATGGCTATCTCGGGATCACTGTTTATGACCGTCTGTGGGATCAGGCAGATCTTGCTCTATGTGTTAAACATTGATCACCTCGAGCTATCACTGCAGCCAGAAACATACAAGAAATGTGGTAAGAAAACCAAACAAAAGAAGCTTCTGGAGTATCTGAATGTGCTATCTAGACCATATGAATGTATCCTGAAGTTTCCATTTGGCTTCAGACCATTCAACTCACCTGTTAAAGCAGCTTTCAGTCTCCAGAACTGTCTAGCAAACACATTCCATAAGCATGGTAGGTATGCAAGAGAGGTGACACAAGTGTAGAGGAACTGAAATAAAACCACATTAACTTAAAGCAACGGGCAGGGATATAGTATACCTGTTATCATTCTGGGAATGAACAATGGCCCCAGTAGGAACCAATGTCCTTCCATGGAACTCTGAATCTGCAGGACAGACCCCAGCTGAATGGAGGATTAGAAAAAATCAGCTAAACATCAGGATTTTAAAACAGTACAAGATGGACATTGTGTAAAAACAAAAGTAGATGGAAAACCCTGATTTTACCTTTACAAGCTGCATCACTCCCTACTCAGGTCAGATTAGCACTTTCATGCAGGGGAGAATGCAATCCTTTGAAACACCTCAAAGCTTCCAAAGTTTTTTGCAGTCCCTCAGTCATCTTCCTGCTGTTCACAGGCATCCCGTGCCTGTAGACTTCTCAAATGTTGCTCCTCAGGGACACTTGCCTGGCTCTTGGCTAGAGCATCTCTGCATTGCTAATGAGCAGACTTCCTTCCACAAAGGCGCTGTACTCCCATCTGATCCTATTTCCCACCATCCATCCATTCAATCATATCCTGCTTTGAACTTTTGCCCTTTTTAACTCTCTACGCAGGCTTACAATCCTTAGACATAAAAATACATAGATATACTTATGTTTATCTACCACAGCCAGAGCAGCCTCAGGGATAGTGATTTAATGGCTCCTGTTCTGAAGATGAAGTTGTTTATAAATATGGATGTAACTGGGCATACCAGTGGGAGGCAACTACACATTATCCCCAGGTGTCTCTCTAGGAGATCCAATTCATTTAGTAAAGCATCCTTCTAAATGCATACACACACACACGCACGCACAGCAGCTGTTTAGATGGGCACAAAACATGGATCTTTTCCATTGATATGAAAAGAAAAGTTGTTAGAATGGTGTAAGAGTCATAGACCCTGATTCATTTGGTCTGTGTTGTTATGTTCCTTCCATAGGAATATAAATAAACACAGAGAGAGGACCATTTTCTCCCAAAAGCTTATTCCTTGTGAAATGAGAAGCCTGTGTCTTTGGAGGAGGCTGCCTGGACAGAGCTGCTTCCTCCATTCAGTTCTCGGAGGTTTGCTGCAGGAGCTGGTGGAATGGGACACCCTGGAAGTTCAGCCAGGCAAACCACCCAGTCCAGTATACAAAACAACAACAATAACAAAAGAGCACATTTCTCAAATAGATTTTTTTTCTTTTTCCTCTGAGACAGAGGTTAATATCTTCAGCTAATACAGCGTTCCTCTAGGCTGCATGTCAGAACTGGGAATGCTGCTTTGCTCTTAATCCATGAGACAGCGGGCAAAGTTCACACTGGCTGCTCCAGAGGGGGTCTGGTGGGGCTGCAGGCAGCAGGAGCAGCTATCACTGCAGAATGCACACCTGCCTGCAACTCTTGCTTAAGCGGGATACTCTGGTGGTGTGCTAAAGGGCTTTGCATCCTAGTGTATAGTTGTGAATGCCACTGAGCGGTCAGATTAAACAAACACCACTATAAAAACTGTACCTTCAGAGATAACCAATGGATAAGAAACCAGCTAGTGACATAACCTTTCAAACAACCTAAGTAACTGATTGCGTACAGAGAGGAATAACCTTTTAAAATCATTAGATTTTGTAAGCAGATGTACAAATAATTAACTTCAAATTATGCAGCCAGGGAATAATGTAGATTGCAGATTTCAAAGTCAGAACAACTGTAGTTACAAAGGCAAGCAAATGCTGCTTAGAGAAGGCAGACATCTTCTATTGATTTTCAGGTAAGCCAGTCAGAGCCAGACCAGCATTTTCTACTTCTTGTAAGGATAAGACACTGAAAAACAGCAGGACCAGTACTTTACCTTTCTCCATCCATTCTGGAAATGCTCCTCCTCTGAGCTTCTGAATCACTAGCTTTATTGCTATTTATATGATAGTAGTTCCCAAGACGATGCAAGGCAGTTTGCAGGCACTGGAAGTCAAGTCCCAATCACCTCAGCTTTTTATTTGCATTTGTAAAGGGCAATGTTAAAATGTTCCCAGAGACAAAGGGGAAAATTGATGAGAAGTCATATTATTTTCTTTTGCAAAGGGCTATAGGCACATACAAACACAAGTGAAAGGAGGCAAACCTGAAAAGATTTCTCAAATCAAAAGAGGGTGCTAACACTTGTATATGAGGCAAAGGGGGTGGGAGAAACCACATCCTTTGTGCAAAACACTGCTACATGGACAAACCACTGCTGAAGAAACCCTTTCTTTCTGGTAGGGAAATCCATAAGGCAGACAGTCAAAGATGGATGAGGAGAAAAAGGGCATGAAAAAGGGCCGGGTAGAGAAGCTGAATGAGTGAAAAACCAGCAGTAGCATGTGGATGACTGAAAACCAGCAGTTGGGACAAATAGACCCCCTGAAAGTGGCCTTTACCAATAGAGAAGCAAACTGCAAAGTATTTTTCTCAGTTTCGCTTATGGGTTGACACCATGGAAATGTTCTCATTCCTGGCTTAACTGAGATGACCTCTGCCCAGTGATAAAAGGTTGCTCACTCCACTGTCTCATCTGGCTTGCAGAGTGAGAAGGATGAAGTCTCCGTATGAGGTTTCAGATTCTTCTGCACTACTAGAAAGCAATTTAAGACTTAAAGAAAATTAAAAGAAAGGCAGAGGAGTTCTTCACTTCCCTCCTATCAGTTGCCCTGGTATCTAAATTATCTTCTAGGCTCTGTGCCCAAAATCTTTATGTGGTGCTATAGAAATGCAGAGTAATCTTTCTTCACCTAAGAGCAAAAAGCGGTGTTAGTATAAAGAGAACAACCCTTCCAGGATTTACTGTACTCCAGGGACTTGGTCAGCTGTGGCAATTTGTTCCATTATGACTAGTTCCCGTATCACTGCAATATGCTGATGGATATGTCTCTAAGATTAAAATCTGCTGTTACATCAGTTCAAAGCTAGCACAAGGCAGATACAAAGATATCATCTTTGTATCTATCTTGGTATCTAAAATGTTTCTGCATTTAAAACATTTCTTGCAGTATGCCAGTATCTATTTTGGGCTGTATTTACATGGAGCGCTTAACCTGCTCTCAAATTTCAGAAAAGGTCTTAAAAAGGCATGTGGCTACATACAAGCTTTTTAGCTGACTTAAAGCTTGAGTGCAATGCCTGAAAGCTAGCATTCCTTRACAGATGGGCCAGGATTCGGGTGCCAAGTCCCGGCTTTCCAAAGCATCCCACGTGGATGGACCCAGACCTGAACTAGGATGGAGTTTCTCCTGATCATACTCTTACCACATGAAGGTGAGCTCTGAAAACCAAACTTTTTTGCACAAACTGCTCTATCTGTCTTTCTGCCCACCTTGGCCAACCCTGTAAATGATACAGACTCCCAGAAGTTTTCTAGGGCTTGTTTTATTTGTCTGCAGCCTTTCTCTCCAAAAGTGGTCAAAGGCAATTCTCGTAAACTTTTGATACTATCTGCACCCAAGGCCGGCACAGGCAACGAGAGGAAGATCTGCCAAATGGCATATTTTACAGCACCTTACTCCACACTCTATAATAATGCTGTCAACATTTTTTTTTAATAATGGACCATTTAAAAATTACTTTTTTTTAATTCTTCGTTGTTTTTAAAAGACCGTTAGGAAGGCTTGCCTGCATTTTCTGTGGAGATTAGAGGGAGGGGAAAGGTGGATGTTTATCACCCACCACCTGGAGAGGCTAAATGCACAAAAAGATATAAAGTTTAGATGTAAACTTGTAAGGCTTGATTCCCTGCCAAAGCAGAGCTTGAGCTCAATTACTCATAGTCATGCCAAAGTTGACTAGCCACCTGCTAGAGTATGAGCTAGAAATGGAAGGAACACCTGCAAGGTAAGACCCGGGAGGTGGCAAGGAGGAAGTCATCCTTGAAAGGGAAGTAACAGAAAGAGGAAGCAAAAGACTATGCTGAGAACTAATGTTTTCCAATAAATTATCCCCAAAGCCGTGTATGAAAGTTCATACCTCAGTTCAGCAAGCAAGAAGCTACTTACAAATAAACGAAGATTGGCAACCACACCACAATCAAGATGGTTGATTGTGGTTCTCCTCAGACTGATGGTTTGATGTTTGGATTTCATCAGGATTTCTGGAGATGGAAAAACAGCAGTAATGAATTCTTGCTGCCCTGCTTGTTTCCAGATGCTGTCATGTTTCATGAATATTTCCTCCTTCACTAACAGTTCAGGTAAAAATAAACTACAAGTCCAAAATACCACGGAGTTAACTAATCTCTAAGAAATTGTATGTATTGGTATCCACACAGCAGTTTCTCCTGAGTCCCTCTTCTACCTAATATTTTTCATTGATTCWTTTATCGTGTAGATAACTCAGCAGTATGTTCTCAGAACTGTTTCTAGATAGACTGTCTGACATTGTGATAATGAAAAAAGATAGTCAGCTGGTTTACCAGTACCATGTTATTTATTACTTGCAAATAACAAAAACATCATTCAGACTGTAGGCTTACCACATCCGTATTTGTTAGCAGATATCTACCTCTCAGGTTCCTTGTTAAACAAAGAAATACAGGTCCAAGCTGAACTCCCTAGTCTTATATAAGTAACTTCTGAGAATTAGAATTGAAGTACCAGGTTGATTTATCCATTAACCAAGCTTAGTGTGCTATGGAGATAAAGTGCAATTCAGAAAGAAATGATTGATGATGAGAATAGCCTTTCCTTAGTAGGTTGTTCTGCAATACAGAAGCAGAGCTGAAGTAAATATAACAGCAAACACAGGAACATCTTACCCAAAAAAACAGAGAAAAGAGCAACTCGGTGTCAACACTGGATAAGCAGATGATACTCACTGGCTGCTCTGCAATTTCTGTAGAAGCTCTTCTCCAGATAAAATAATCCCACCTAAAAATAAATAAATAAATGCTAGGGATGCAGAAGTAGCAAGTAGTAGCAAGTCCTCTGAATTTCTCAGAGGAGGGCTCGCATTTGAATTAATCTCCATAAAACTGATATTGCTGATTCTGTTGCTATTTATATTTCCTTAGCACTTAGAAGTCTGACTAGAGCCTCATTTTAGCAGGCATCAATCAATTTTGCTTGTATCAAAAAATGACTATCTCTAACACCTTTCTTGAAGGATGCAACATCTGGAGACAATTTGAATGTGAAAGTTTCTCTGTTCCACAGAAAGAACAGTCAAAATGGTAGTACTTAATAGCAGGCACTGGATAAAATCCATTGCCCAATGCATGTTACAGTCCCCACCTTTTCCTCAGTCTGAAAGTGAATACCTGAAACAGAGTATTGCTGTGATGTCTGGCCACGTGAACCGCAAGAAGTTCCACCATCTAATCATTATATTAAAATTCATGGTTTAAAAAAAACCATGTATGTTTATTATGCTTTGTAAAGGAGACAGAGTAAAACCAATTCTATGAGTAACATTTTTTACCTTCTCTTTCAGCCTTCTTTACTTCCTTTATATTTACTCCTTTTTCTTGTTTCACACTTAATTGCGATAAATGGCTCCTAAATTAGCGCAGATGAGTGTCTGATAAGGTTTGATTCCATACCTGACTGACACTAACACTGGCTAGACTTTGGGGAAAAGGGTGCATCAGTGTTACGTATATGCTTTATTTACATTTCTAAGAGAAGTGAGAAACAAAAAAACATAGTTTGAGCTTGTCTGCAGAGCCTTTGCAATGGGTTCAACTTTGATGCCATGTGAGTCTCCTGGGCCAATTTCAAGACTGCACAGTCCCCTTCCCTTTATCTTCATGAACTGTGTCCTAGTGGGCTGAACAACGTGGTGATTTTTGCCACTTCTCACATTTCTAGATGAACCCTTTCTTCAATCAAAGATGATGAAGTGAAATGAAATTATGAAAGGCAGAAAACATAGAGCCCAAAGTGTGACCTAGGAATCTTAATTTTCCTCAATCATGCTGTAACGGCATGCAAGTCTGCAGCAGCGGGGGTGAAATTATGGTACAAATTACCATGCTATGCCAGATAAATTATTCTCTGCAGCATGGTTATTAAGTGATAGATAAATAACTAACACTGTAGGACTGATTGACAAAATATAAGTGACCTGGAGCTAAGCAGGGCACCATGGAAATAACATTGCAGAGACACTAATATTTTAACACTGAAATGAGATTTTCCGAAGCAGAAAAATCTTAAAACAGTACATGACTAAGCCAGCTACAAGTTAAACAGGTACTAAAAGCTCTTCAGCTGAGAACTCCTGGCTTTGTGACATGTCTCATGTAAACATTTCTTAAATGCAAAATTGAGTACTGGTGCATGTTCTCTGTCTGTGGAGGACACAAAACTAAGCTTTAGACTCCTCCTATGAGAGAGCAACTGGATTTTTTTCCCTTCAAATAGATGTTAGTAGATGGCTATCGTCTTTAACAACAGCTTCAAGAGAATGTGGGATGTGGGCTCAGAGGTTATTCATGGTGTCCTCAAGGTTTAGAAGCAGAGCTAATAAAGAGAGAAATGATTCAGACTATTGTCAGAGTGAACCCAAGAAATCACCGACCACATGGATTCTCTGGAGAATTATCTCCATTATTTCTGCAGCTGGGACCTGCTACAGTTGGAACATTTCTGTGCAAAAGGCTGTTGTAGCAGAACAACTTCTGTCTCACTATTTGTGATTTCTCAAATTTATTCAGTGCTTTCTACCAGAACTTGTGATGTGTTTATGCAAAGGATGATGCTTGCCTTGAAAGAAAACAGTTCTGCCCAGGTCACCCTTAGGAAAGAAGAAAATTCCTGTACAACCAAACATAAGGGCATCACTCTCAGAGTAGGATTTTGACAAACAAAGCAAGCTGGGTTAACAACAAGGAGAAGACCACCAGCTTTTTAGAAACTGAATATCCATCTGACATGGAGCAAAAAAGCTGACTGGGAAAGAGACAACATACACCATGTTCCAGAGGGAAAGTCATGATTGAGCGCAATCATGAAAGTGTATTATTGCACCAGAAAAATCATGTCATGAAATAAAAGTGGTGAAAAGCATGCATGTTCTTAACCCAGATTTTTATATTTTTTCTGCTAACTAGGAAAATCTGTTCTGAAATGTTTGTATAAGGTCTTTCATCCATAATGTGCTGTAGAAGAAGCAAACTGTTTATCTGAGTCCCTATGAAGCTGGAGTACGGGAAAGTGAATTACTGTGGATACAGAGAGAAGCAACCCAGCTTTCAGGCCGGTGGCAGCTGAAGAGGTCTCTGGCCTCATAAAGGTATGCTACACATAGGATCTGATACCCAGGTATGTGCTCCAAATAGCATTCTGGCCCCAGGCTGGGTGAGGAAGCATRACTACTGTATAGCTATAATAGGTGAGGAAATGAGCCAATATTTTGATACTGTTCTTTATTTCAGTGAAACGCCTACTGTCTGAGGATCTCAAAATATTTCATAAAACAGCACTGACATAATGCTTAGACTGACACAGAGACATCTTTGCCTTTGCCTCTGTGTGTGTCACTACCCTTATCAGAGTATATCATAGGTAGAGGGAAGTTACACAAGGCTGAACGATAATTGCACAAGTCCTGTGGATATTTAAAATCAAATTAAGTCTGTCTAATTAAGTATCCATGTAATTTAATACAGAACTCCAGCAGAAATAAGGGATTTCTACTATAGATTAATAGTGAGTATCTCACTAGAGAAGGCTCCTGTGTGATGCCCCACACACAGTCACGGCCTCTAATCTTTCACAAACGCAGAACAAACTGAAAAAGAAAGTAGAGAGAAAGGCAGAAAAAAACACAGGCAATTAAAGAGACCCACCCACAAAATAATATGAATGTCCTGGACGTAGACAAGCAATCAGAGCAATCAGTAGGGATCAAGCTGAAGACCAGATTCGGATACATCCGGTAGGAGGTTGGCCTGTGGGTAGAAGCCACAAAAAGGAAGCAGCATAGCTAGCTTACTGTCTCCTTAACGCAGAACAAAATGCTGGCGGTGACAGTAAACACAAAGAGATTGAAGAAGATGGCTCTCTGGAGAAAGGCCCTTGTCAGAACTTCTAGAACACAAGAAAAAGAAAGGCAGATTTTTGTTTTCTTGTTTTCAAGTCAATTTTGAAACTGAGTGTACCTCTGTAGGGAAGAGAATTGTTCCCTAGGGGAATTAGGGAAGTTGTAGAGTTCAAACAGAATGAAGAACAGGGGGGAAATCAATATTTTTTCTCTAAAGGATTCCTTTCAGTAGTTGGTGCTCTCTAGAATCAAGGCAGAAATTMAAAAAACAAAAACAACCCCCCCCCACCTCTAAATTCTTAACTATTGCAGAAAATTACGAAGGCTCAATCATTTGGTAGTGAGACTTCTGGAGTTTTGGACAAACCTTGCTGTCTAGTATTTCATGATAAATCTGAGGAACACATAGGAATAGAAACTCCTTGAGGGGTTGCTCCTTCTTTCCTTGCACCTTGCCTCATCATCAGTTTGCTTATTTGCTCTCTGAACATTTCCTGTGCCCACAGAAAAAATACTGCAAGGTCATGTAATCAGCTGGTGTCCTAATATGTGCATATTCTGTCTAGCATAACAGGCCTGATTTAAGGCTGGATGGCATTTCCTGACCTTTAGAATGGAAGATGCTTTTGTCCTAATCAGTGAGACCCCGATATAAATAATCCAGATACTAAAACCTGACCATTTAGTACTTTCCCTTTAGACCTATTTCAGTAGCTACATTTTCTTGCAGCAGCCGTCCAGGTGGTATTCTCCTACTCTCTGCATAGCACTGCAAAGTACAGAGCTTATAGCTCTACCCTTAATTGGTAGTGGCATATTGAGAAACACTGATGGTTCTGTAAAGTCTTGCATGCATAAGAAGATCACTATTGTCTTTAATGTTCAGGTCTCCTGAAACGGCAGGCATTTGCCTTTCATTCTCCCCCTCCTCCTTTCTTCATATCCCTCTCCCCAAATAAAATCTTCACAGGAAAAAAAAATCATCTGGGAGCAGGTGGTTTTAAGCGAAGCAAATTATGTTTTCTGCTTCACTGGACTATCTCCTGCCCTGCAGTATGGGAAAAATCCCACAACATGCTTGCCAGACCCAGGGAGCTTCCATCAACCAGGGACGTTTCTGAAGGAGAGCAAGTTGCTAAGAGTACCAAGATGAAAGCTTAGTGGGCTAACTTGGATTTAATGGGGTATATTGCACCCTAGATTGTTGCCATGTTGGTTTAGTGCTGTTCTGGGCAGACAGCTCCAAAATCTCATTGAAGCAGCTTCTGCCATGTCAATGATTCATAGTTGCTTTCTTTTGACACCAAAGGAAGAAATGAAACTGGAGTAAGAAAACGGCATTATTCCTCAAGCTCCCCTCAATTTGTTTTACAACAAACCTTTGGTGTTTGCCACTCATTGAAAGGAACTGTAAGCAGACTTGCAGAGATGGGATTACTTTAACGGAAATACTCATTCTGAAGTCCCTACTGATCTGTATGCATCTTCAGTGATCTATGCATCCTTAGTGATACGCAGGCTTTGTCTGAGTTGCAATACAGACTCACTACGCCCACTGTATGCCATTTGTACAGTACAGGACCTTACCGTACTGAGCAGAATCTATATGCTGCTGTTGAGTCTCTTGGGAAAGATGCCAGTATTTGGGAAAGGACCAACCCCCTTTTCTTTCCCCTGCAGCATCAGCTCTCAGTTACAGCAGTGGCCAGGAAGAGAGCTGCATGCTGGACCTTCTTGTAGCATTGCCACAGGCGTGTTCCCTGCAGACATGTCCTTGGGAGGGCCTGGAAGTGCAGCAGGGCTGTCCTGTTGCCGGTGTCATGAGGGACTGTAACAGTGAGGAGGAGAGGGAAGGAAAAGACAAAATTTGGGATGGCCATTTACTGTGGGGCAGCGAAGTTACCCTACCTGTCTGCAGGATGTGCATACTGACTCAGTTTCTGTTTAAGAGAATGATTCGTGATATTGGGGAGAGCAGAAATACTACTTTCTCAGAAAGCGGCAGTAGCTCAGAACAGCAGCAGAGAGCTGAGACCTTATCCTCAACAGCAGCTTTAGGACTGGGCCACACAAGAGCTGTAGGGGGAAAACTGAGTTAGCCAAAGTTCCTTCTGGAAGCACATGTGACAAATTAGCAGCTGGGACACATTTTGGAAGTTTATGGTTCATTTTCACCCAAAAGAGGTAAAATCAGTCGCATGTCCAAAGGTCCACAGGAAGTCTGTAGTTATGAAAAAAGCAGAACCCACACCAGCCTTCTCCAAAACACTTGGTATGTGGAGTCTTCCACCTGAACTCCGCAAAACAAATGTTGTTTCTCACAGCCCATGCAATGATGCTGTAATAATTTTATCTAGCCAAGCACACATTTCCCATGCAACTAACCACTTCAGCTCTCCTACTTCCTTGTCAAAAAAGCTCGCTGTGCTGGTGCTTGCTGATGCTTGCAACAGAATTTCATCATCCTTACTTGAGTCTCACAAAAGGGTGGAGGCTAAGCAACCTTTCCTTTTCTGGCAGATGCTGGGAATTGCCTCTGGGGATGAATCTGAGCGTGGCAGAAATAAGTAGGTTCTTTCTCAAGGCTCAAGTTTTTGCTCTCATCTCTGCTCCCAGGGCTCTACCCAGCATCAGTGCAATTCCTCCCTAAATACCTAAAGGCTTCCACACTCCCTGAATGTTTCAGAACCAGGATGACCTAAACCTAAATATTTTTCCTGTGTATATCACAAACCTGGGCAACATTTATGCTAATTACTTGAACATGAATATGAGAATTGCTCTAGGTCAATGTCTTAAAGAGATGATGAATTTAGGGGTTGTTTCCAATGGAGGCCTTTTCTTGTATTACCAAATACTTAATGAAACACCTTGTTTCAAACAAAAGCATTGAAGGAAGCCCAGATATTTCTATCAACTTGTCCTGTTTACTGTCTATTGTATGAGGGTGGATTCTGTGGCCAAAGGCACAGAGACTTGGAGGATTCAAGACAAACCCATGTCCAGGTCCCAGCCTAGAAAYGGGTCAGCTCCAAGCCCTAAGGAAACAGGCACACCCTGTGCGATCCAGTTGACTGCAGCACAACTCCAGGGCTTGACATCTGCGTTCAGGCTTCTCTCCCCAAAATCCATTTGCTTTAGAAGGTGGGATATTGGGGAGGAGGGAGAGGAGCTGTAAGAAACAAATGACTAACTGCAAGAGGCAGCAATTGGACTCAGCATGTTCTGCTAATACATACCTGATAAAAAGCATTTTTTCTCCTCACTGCAAGCAACCAGTTTTATTAACATTGAAGGATAATGTGGAATGACTGTGGGGGGAAAAATGTTTAAAATAATAAAAAGAAACCCTGCAGGTGAGCAAGATTGATTTTAATAAAAGCAACAGAAGAAATATATCTCTGGGACATTTTCTCCCCCCCTCCTCTTTGGAGGGTGAGATGTGCCAAGTCTGGCATTGTCAGTCTTACCAGCAGGAGGCCAGTGACAGGTTGAGCAGCGTGGCTGACAGGACTGAAGTCAAATCTCCAAGAGAAGTAGTGCAGTGCAGAATGGCCGATATTACAGATTATGTGGGGGAGAAGGGATGCACCAGGGTTATTCAGATATCATTACACACAGCAAAAATAAACCCTAAACCAAAAACAACCCACAAACAAATCAGAATGACAGCTCTGCAAAAAAACAGCAAGAACTGAGCTCCATCAGATTCAAATCATACTGAATTACAAAGAAAAATACCACTAGCAACAGACATGCATTACATCTCACACTCCTTGAAGGGGGAAGAGTTGCAAAGGGCTCATATTCTTGTAAAAATACAAGTCTTGGTGCCTTTAGATTACACCCAGGCTGAAGGTGACGGATGCAGTCCAACATGATACCTTCATGGTATTGCATTCTGCAGTGACCACGTAGTTCCTGCTCAGTGTTTAACTTTCCAAGACTTATCAGGTAACGGCAGTGTCACTCCCACAGTAATTACTCACTCAAGTAACAGCTACATGAATGTGTAGTACATTAGATTTTCACAGTATGTGACATTTTTGCTGGTATGGTGAAAAATCAGCATTTGTGCTTAAAACTTTGAAGTTGTTTCTCTGCAACATGTTGTGCTAAGCTTTTTTTTTTCTCCCACTTGTCTTCAGAAGCCATCTCCTCATGCCACTCACTCTTCAGGATGGCAGCGAACCGCCTGCTGAGTTATGAAGTCCTATTATTCAGAGGAATTCTTGTTGTAGTTTTTATCAGTGTTCTGCAGCAGCTTGTCTTATCTAACACACTTCTTGTTGGGAAAAGAGAACTTGAAGGCTTTCCCAACTTTGCATCTTGCAGGTTTGACTACCCTCTTAGGCTTTAATGGTCTTTTGGACTATTGCACATTGTCTGCACCAACTAGGTGCTTTATCATAATTGCTATCACACAAGAACAAATCCGGGAAGTTTCTGTCCTCAAAAGAGAGTAAGTGGGAAAAGGATTCTTTAATATTGCATCCTGTGAACATCCTCTTTTTGAGAAATAAACATGAAGTGTCAGCATGGATCCCCATTCCAGAGGACAGCTACATCGCATCTAATCAGTCTAGTAGGCTGGCCATTGGGATAATGGGATCCCAAGGGCAGAGCTGGGTGAAAAGTGCTCAGTGTCAGTTTACTCACTAAAAAAAGAAAAGAAAAAAAGAAAAGAAAAAAGAAAAGAAAAAGAAAAGAAAAGAAAAAAAAGAAAAGCTAAAAGAAAAGCGAAAAGAAAAGAAAAGAAAAGAAAAGAAAAGAAAAGAAAAGAAAAGAAAAGAAAAAAAGAAAAAGAGAGTGACAGAGAGACACCAAGAAGAAACGACAGCAGATTTGAGGCAGAAGAGGGAGATAAGTACTATTTGCAAATGTTGATCACATTTGGTGATTAGTCTCAGCCAAGAAAAATGAAGGAGGGTTTTTTTGGTAAGATTTCAAAACAAATCTGGATTTCTGTTCTGAAATAGTATTTTTCTTTGGAAAAATAGAGCTAAATAAAAAGACAATGAGAAAGGTCTAGCCTCAAATAGCAAATGGGAACACTTGGTGTCAGGCTGAATGCAATGTTTCAGTTCAACATCTCCTCCCTGCCTTCTCTCTCCCCCCTTTACTTTAAATGTCATAGATACAATGTTCTGTTTTATTTTAAAACATATTTCTCCTGTTCAATTGTATAAATAAATAAATAAATAAATAAATGAGCTGTTATTCACAAAGATCTGCTTAGGGGAGCTAGAGCCGGGTCTGACAGAATTGTTTCAAATGTACCCCAAAGATTATGGCTGAGCGCACCTCCAGGTAATCCAGGGGTGAATTTACCTGGGGAAGAGGAGGGAAGAAGAGAGGAAGAGGAAGGGGGGAAAGAGGTTGCAGGGAAAGAGGTTGCATTTCCTGGCCTTGCCTTGTATGGGCGGCTGCCACTGCCCCGTGGTAGAGCGTGTTCACAGAGACAACTTTGTGAACTCCCATGTGACACACCTGTAAGATGCCAATAGTGTTGGCTGTCTGGTGAGAGCACCTTTCACACTGCTAGTTTATGGTTTTCCCTCTCAGCAGTAACTTTGAATTTATCAGAACAGGCTGTTCTACATATGTGGCTGACATTGCAATTTATTGTATCCCACACATTATACCCAAGCATATGTCCCTATGTGAAATGCTGTTTTACTCATTCAGCATTCATGCGTGGATGATTTCTTGTGCCTAAAGTATTTAATCTAATGGGCACTTTTAGTATACACAACTACAGGCACTAAGATTAAGGATTTGAAATACTAGACCAATATATTATATAAATGAAAATCTCGTTGGCACCTACAGATATAACATAGTATTTGGGCTTTCTGACCTTGAGTACAATTTCCATATACTCATAAAAAATTGATAGCGCTTCTCATTATCCATTCCCCTCTCCTCAGCCTGCCTGCCCTCCTCTCCCACATCACAGCCGCCACCTCCGATTCCCCAGTCCTTTACATCAGCCTTATGGTCACCTCCACAGGTCTCTGGGGGCAACTCTTTCAGGCTCTGCAAGGAGGCTGCTGTGCTCTGTAATCCTCAGGAACCTAGCAGGGAGCACACCTCTTCACTCTCAGTCAGGAAATCAACACGCGCTTATTCCCAAACATGAAATGCAAAGAAAGCTTTCCACAGCTACATGTGTCTTTAAGTTGTCTGCAGCACAGCACTAGGTTTCTCAGAAACCTGCTTCTCTGAGACATCCGTCAAGCAACAGTTCGGGTTCTAGCCATCCCGTTGTTCAGGCGTCAGCACAATAGTTCATTCCTAGTATTTTGGGGGTTTTATTATTCCTGTTTTAAAAAAGGCTTATCCATTCTATGATTGAATTACTAAGAGAAAAAGCTTTAATGGGGAATAATGTGTATCTAATTATTAATGTACTATAGAACTTAGCTTTTATATTGCAATTTATATTGCAATTACCTTCTTTGTGATATAAAGCAGAACAATACAGAGGAAGAACTTCTTTATTAATGCCTAATAGCATGGTAATTTAAAATATTCGAGTTTCTTTAATAAGGTGCTGTATGAAATGTTACCTAATTTGACAAGATTAATTATACAATTAATTTGAGACTGCTCTCAATTAAATTAGTAAAAATTCTTAAGAATACAGGAACCTAACATGGAGTGAGATACCTATTAAACAGGATATTAATTAGACAGAGATGAAATAATGCATGCTTTGTTAATATAATGGGCATTGAGGAGTTGGTAAAGATGTATTATTTCATTACTTTAATAAAATAAAGGTAGTCCAGGCACAAAACAATTTCAGAGAATCCTTCAGAAGACTGTGTAATAGAAGTCAGCGTTAGTTCTGCTGCAAGGACTGAGGGGCCTGATTCTCACCTCAGGCCAGATTTATTCCAAGTCATTTGATCCTGTAGAACTACTCCAGTGCTATTGCAGGGTAAATTCACGTATAGTCCCAATGGGGCAGTGGGAGCAGGACGTGGAGGTCAGTCTTGGATTAGAAAATATGCTTCAGCTAAATTTGTAAAAACGATGGAAAAAAAATGATGCACCACAACATCATATGTTCATAAAATGAGATGGGGTGGCATTCAGGATGCTGGTAGGAGGAACAAGGCAAATGGCAGGATCACAACCATGGACTTCAGAAGGCAGGACTTTGTTCAGGGACCTACTTGGAAGCATCCCATGGGATATAGTCCCTGAGAGAAGAGCGGTCCAGGAGAGCCGATTGATTTTCAAGGATCACCTCCTCCAAGGTCTAGAATGGTCCATCCTGCCCTGCCAAGCAAACATGGCAGGAGGCCTTGCATGGATGAACAAGGAGCTCCTGACAAAACTCCAACATAAAAATGAAGTGTCCAAGAGATGGAAAACGGGGGTCAGGCAACCCAGGAGGAATATAGACACTGTCCGAGCGTGCAGGGATGAGGTTAGGAAAGCCAAAGCCCACTGGGCGCTGAATCTGGCAAAGGACATGAAGGGCAAAAAGAAGAGCTGCTACAGGTACAACGGCTGCAAAAGGAAGACTAAGGAGAACATGGGCCTGTTGCCGAATGGGAATGGGGACCTTTACAAAAAGCCACGGAGACCAAGGTCAGCATGACTTCTGCACATCTATTTTTACTGGTAAGACCAGCCTTCAGTATCCCAGGCACCAGAGACCAGGAGGAAGGCCTGGAGCAAGGAAAACTTACTCTTTGTGAAGGAGGTAGGGCATACACAAGTCCCTGGGACCTGATGGGAAGCACCCACAAGTGCTGAGGAAGCTGGCCAGTGTCATTGTGAGGCCAGTCTCGATTATCTTTGAAAGATCATGGTGATCAGGGGAGTTTCCATCTCAAGTTAAAGGCAACAGTGGGTGCTAACTTTTCCAAAGGATGGACCACTTTTCTTCCCTCGTTCTGAGATGGCATATACGGTATATCTCAGACATGTGGTTTCAAGAATTCTTGCTGAGTCAGAGATCCTGTGTGGTCATCTGTTTCCACAGCACACATGTGTAAGCCTGGTTTATCATGTGATCTAGAAAGCAAAAATCTTACACCAGCTGCAGCTTCTTCACAATTCCCCATAACAATTTTGACACTAAGTTCTTTTTGTCACATGAATAGTTGGGGTAAAAAATTCTCATATGGATTGGTCTTTTTAACTCAGACAGTGTAAAGTTCCCCACAAAGATGGACTAGCTCATTTTTCCTTGTGAAGCAAACCTTTTTAACTCCATAAGCATCTGTGAATTTTAAAAAAGAATCTGCTCTGAGTCATCTAAATAGAAAGTTAGATAAATAGGTCCCCTCACAGTTATCTAACAGAAAGTTAAATAGGTCCCCTCACTGACTTCATATGACCTGCCTGAGGTCAGAGAAGAAATCTACAACTTTACTTGAACTCAGCCCTGCTGAGTGTTAGGCTGTCACCCATGACTAGAGAGTTGTTCCTCTACTATCCACCAGTTCACGTTTCCATCATGTTCAGCTTTTAAGAACAATAAAGTTCCTGGCAAAATAATTTTAGAGCACTCTATAGTACAAATATAATCAAAATTTGTACCCATCAAGAGTGGGATTCCTCTCAGCTAGCTTCAGACTTCCACAATATGGACATCAACATCCAAGCTAGTCACCCTGCGATCTCTTTGTAGCTAAAGGAGAAAAGCAGACTCTGCTAGATGTGAATAACCTGATGTAGTTTAGACATCTGTTTTAGGAGGTCACGTTTCATATTCTTGAAGTGTCTATATCTGGGTAGAAAGGGAGCCTAGCATGACTAGCTCAGATGAATTTCATCCCAGATGAAATTTGTTAGTTCATTTCATCTGGGAAATAGAATACAGGATATCACTGATATGACCAATGAGAACAAAACATCCAGTTGCAAATGTCAAATATTTGGAAGTTATCCACAGAGTAAGCTTTAGTGAGATATTCTTCAAATAAACTGCAAGAGCAACTAAAATCAAAACTGGCATTCCAAGAACAGGAAGAATCTTAATTATTAAATAGATTCTTCCTGTGAACTCCTACCTTCTCTCTGTTTCAAACCCAGTCAGACAACATGAGTTTAGGTATTAGTTTGTACTAATACTATTATTAGTACATTATGTATATTAGTACATATTATTGTCATAGACTCTACTCTGCTATGACAAGCTAGTCATCATTGCTTTGAAGATATTTTAAGGAATTGCTGTATATGTGCTGAATTGCTTGACTATACGAGTTAGACTTAGACTGCACCACACAATTAGACAAATTTAAGAAGATTTGAAATTCTCAGGGTTCCAAGTTTACCTCAAATATCTCATTTGTAGCAATGTGAGTTTAAAGTGTCTTCTCTGAAGCATGTTTTTAATTAGCAGAAACATGCAAAGTTTTGTGATCTTAGAATGAAACATAACCAGCCTTTCTGCTCACTCATCCAGACTGAGCCCTTGTGACACATAAGATGCATTCAAACTGTTGCATTCCAGTCTTAAAAGCAATGAGAATTTATTTTTTGAAAATGAGAATTGTTCTGTTTCTTAGCAAAGCAGTTTTGCTGCTACATGATTTGCTGTAGTGGTTTGATAGATAGTCCATCATCACAGCTTCAGCCTTTCTAATATGACACCTAGCAAATACAGTGAAAATATAGGGAAGACAGCCATTTCTTTGCATAGCGTGCCAGCAATTCCCATTCCTATTAGTGTCTGCCGAGTGCCAAGATATAAATGTCATCTGAGCACGGTGCTCCTAAGAAGTGTCTTCAAAACTGTAAAAGGTATTCTGCAAAGCTCCATCTCTTTGATCTGACTGCAAGAAACCTTGAGTAGATGATTGAAGAGAGCATGGCTAGAGGCAAGCATTCAAACCAATTGTTCTGCTGTGTCAGAACAAGGGCAGAAGGGATGACGCATTCGAAGGGTCCATTTTGAAACTGAATATCTCAACATTTCAACAACAGAGGGTAAGAATCCAAGTTTTTTCTAGGTTCCTAAAACAGTAATACCTATCCATGCCACTCCAAAAGAAAACTGCAAAAGCATAGACAAAGAAAGGATGCATTTATTACACTCCACAACTTTCCAGGGACTTGTGCTCCTTCATCATCTTTATCCTGTTCTGTAGGCCAAAGACTTTGCATGAAAACATATTATTTTGTTGTATTTTGACTTGAAATGCCAAATCTGTGGCTGTCACAAATCTGTTATGTGCCAATGACAGCCACAGGCTCTGCTTACTCTGCTCTTGTGTGAAACACTTAACGAGACCTTTCTGCAAACGTGAAGGTGTGGGGTGAAGCAGAAAGCAGAAAGCTGGTGTGCCCAGACCCATACCAGCAGAACAAGAGAACAGCCAGTAGTTTGTTTCAATGTCGTCAGTCAGAGGCAGGGGCAGTTCTAAACTAAATGAGAACTTGCCAGCCATAACTGAGCCATGGGAATGGGGAATGTGCTTCAAAAGAGCCCACTTAAATGGCAGAGCTCTCCTCCTGGCACATCAGTGTCTTTCAGTTGTCATGCAGTACCTTTCCCTCTCCATGCAAGCCCCACTTACTCACCTTCCTCCAGTTCAGTAAAGATCAAGTGGCCATGGGTCCACCCCAGAAGCTGTGATCTACTCATTCCTACATTTCTACAAGTTATCTCCAACCTTAAATTTGGCTCAAACAGCTGTCACTTCAGAGAAATGTGTGAAAAGAACCAGACTGTATCTCTGACTATAGTCTATGGAGTACAGCAAATACCACTGCAGAACTCATCTTCCTACTCTGACACGTGTAGTTAATGAAGTGCAGGCCAAAATCTTGCAGTAAGTTGCTTTATAAATATCCTGTACTACTTCATTTCAAAACAGAGATTTTGCTTGCAGGGAAATCTTTCACTTGGGAATGTGTTGCCAGTCAGCCTAGCAACGTGCCCCTCAATCTGAAGCATGTGCTGGTCTCCAAAGGCAGTACTTTGGGACTGTCTGTCAAAACAGCAGCGTCCCATTCAAGAGACAAAGTGTTAAAGTCATCTCATGGCTTTTACAGAGTTACATTCAAGCTAGGACTTTTCTTTTAATGAAGCTTGCTGATCAAGGTTATCAAGTCAGGTAGTCAATAGCACTGAACCCTTTTATCAGCTCTTCTTGATAATTATAAATTATTCGCCATTAGACAGTATGCTAATTCTTAGACTCCTACAAAGAGCTTAATCAATTGAGTGCATTTTATTATTTTCTAGTCTAAACATCATGGACTCATCAAAAGTATCCAATAACACTAAATTATTCTAGATAGTTAAACTGATGTTAAACCAATCAGAAATTTTATTTGAATTTATTAGTCTTCCTGCATTATTTAGCCAGCACAATGAGAACAACAGAAACAAAATACACCCAAGAGGTGAAGTGCAAACTGAGTAAGGAATGAGGCTCTGAAGTTATTGTATAGAAAAATGAAACAAAATGTGATTAACTTTCAGGAGGGAGAGGGCAGGAAAGGTGCAACAGGAAGATCTGTGCTATGCATTCTTCTTTGGGTCACATTATTGCTAATTTGGACCTGCACAGGCATGTTCACGCTGAGGAACACTTCTGTATCTGAGGTTGGCTCCCCCACACGAAGACCTTTCTAGTTATTGTCTTGCAGTTTTAGGAACAGATCCAACAAAGCTACCTAATACCTGTCCAAAGGCAGGCATTTGAATTCAGACCTCTGATCCTGAAAATGCTGTCCAACTTTCACCTAACTCTTGCCCTCTCCTCTCCTCTCCTCTCCTCCAATACCCTGCAAATGATCTAACAAACCCTTTCCCCTTGGAATATCTATTACAAAAATAATCATTAGTCCAGGTGGCTGCCTCCTGCCTAAGTATTTTCTTACAGATGTAGTAACCCCCCCTTTAAGTTACCTCTGCTTTGTATGGCTGGCACAAAGCACTTGCGTAGCTCCTCACTGTAGCCCCACATGCAAGCAGACGATAGGTGTTACTGTGAACTACAACTGAAAGCGTTTTCCACAACCCTGGCTTTCCCATGAAACCCTGGCACCACGATAAAAAAGCATCATGTTGAATTCCTTCTGGAGTCCTTATTATCCTCCTGCCAAAAGCCTGCTCAGTCTTTAAAAAGAAAAAAAACCAACAAACCTCCATAGCTCCAAAA
Organism: Phoebastria nigripes; assembly: GCA_035582835.1. Lineage (NCBI taxonomy): Eukaryota > Metazoa > Chordata > Aves > Procellariiformes > Diomedeidae > Phoebastria > Phoebastria nigripes. The sequence goes on from JAYKAV010003343.1 coordinate 1,220,400, forward strand.
AAAGGATATTTGTTTAAATAGTGTGTAATAGCAGTGTGTAATACTTCACCTTTCCCTTTTYGCCTGCATTAGCACAGCCTCTGGAGCAGGAAGCATTTTGGCATAAGTAGATACGGCCCTAGAAAAAGAATCTCCCACACAGGAAAAGACTCATTCTGGGTGACCAGAGCCAGCTGCCCCTCTGGGAAAGCGTGCCCTTTAATTTAAGCTGAGGCTACTTTTAGCTGCTGTATGTGTAATTTAAGACTGCATTTGCTTTTAAGTGAGTTGCAACATGTTCTTTTAACTGGGTAATGGATCAGGCTACGGACTCTTCCACTGCTGAGATGTGGCTCTAAATAAAACTGAAAGAACTGCCCTATAGGGTCAGACCAGAGTTTCGTTTAACTTAATATCCTGTCTCCAACACCTGCCAGTAACTGCTGCCTGGTGAAAGAATATAAAAGCCACAGCAGAAAGGACTGAGTGATTCTCTCCTCTGTGGATTGTCCCGGCTCCTGGCAACCAGCGGCTTAAAAGCTCTGCTGAAATTAACTAACAAAGTCGACTCTGACACATAGATTTCAGATCCAGAGACCTTTTCCAAAGTTGTTCCCACCTATAACATTTGACAAGTAGCAAACTAACTCCTCCATCCTCATTGCTGGCTTGAGAGAAGGTGGAGTGAAAGTAAAATGGTGCTGATGATAATCCCATCATCCAACATTCAGCAGAGGCTGTCCTGTACAGAAGGAAATGCAAAGTGGTAAAAGCAGGCCAGCTAAATCTAAATGTTTAGGTAATAAGGGAAAATACCCATAATTCACTAGAAATACCTATAAAATATACAGCAAGGGCTTCTATTATTGCCTGTTATTTGAATCTCTATATTCTGTAGTTTTGTAGCAAAGAATCTTTCTCCAATCAATGCRTTAGACCATCTTATTTCTTGCTATTTTGAATGCATGCATGCATGCTTATACCTTAAGAACTTTATATTAATTCTATTTGAATATGGACTGAAGTTATTGAAGAACACTTTTGCAATACTGGCAAAGCAATAGACACAGATGGTCCCAGATTTGCTCAGAAATTCCTGTCTAAAGCTGTTTTGGTTTGCTTTCTCTGCTAGCAAAGTTTAAACAGCACTGTAAGAATCAATCCTGCACACCCGTGTCACACCACTGGCTGAACAATCCTTTTYGGCCACAGCTCTTTAAGAGGAGTTTCCACACTCTCTGCACTGACACGCATAATGCAGCCAGCCAAAGGCTCCCTACGCAGACACTAATGCACCATAGCATCGTTGTTATTTTTATTTACTTACAGAATGCCAAGCTTGATACAATACTAAACAAAACGGACATGGTCCTGCCCCAAGGAGTTGCTATGCTTTCAGATCTACCAACTCTGGTGCCACAAAACAACTTAAGCCTCTATAGCTCCCTTGAACTTTCTGTTTCTACTTCAGAAGGTGACAAGTTCATGCAGAAACCTTTGTGCCGATATGAGACGGTACTACCCTACAGCTGTCTGTGGCTGTCCTTTTGCTGGTGCAGGCTGCTTGAACATTTCTCATCGAGTTCAGTGCGAAAGTCAGCTGTAAAACCCACCCTGGGAAGCTGGCCAGGCACAGGTACTGAAGGTAAGAGATAGGCCTGGGATTTTATATGTTATTTAGCTCAAGTGGTTTCTACACAATGTGTGAAAAAATGTTGACATTAACCTGGGAGAAGATGTGCACTACCGTTTCCAAAATCAACTTATTTTGAGTCTTAGACCACTGTAATTTTCAGCAAATGGATTCCACACAGGCTACGAAAAAGAAACTTCAAAAGTTAGTCGACTTTTAGGAGACAACTGGGGACTGTTTCTGGTTGCTAAGGAGTAATACAAATCAGAAGTAGGGCCTAAAGCTGGAGCAGGTGTCTCCCAGATGTCAGCTGGAAGAGAGACATGCCCCTATGTCCCCTCCACGTGCTGGGTGTGCACAAAAGAGCGGAGCTGGCGGTGGGGACAAGACACAAACTCTCTGAGTGCCCCAACTTCTCCCTCTCTGTCTGCCTTTGAAATGCAGCACAGGGACTCAGAAATAATCTGCAGCATTGCTCTGGGAAAACGTGTGCTGTGGGTGCTGTGAAAGGGAAGTGTGAGTCAAAGGCTGAGGGTGAGGAAGATGAAGTTCTCTTTCTATCCCCCATAAATCTGCACCTGCCAGAGGGGAATCGACCTGCAGACAGGGCGTAGGTGAGGGAGCAGGCAGGTTGCAAAACATGTATCACAAAATGAATGCATTGCATAGCACATAAGCTTCACCGATTAGCGCATGAACACTTCCACTTTCAAAGCAAGTAGATAAACACATAAAGAATGATAGCTCTTCTTTGGCTGTATTTTGGCTATAGAATACCAGGTTTCGGTGTTTAGAAAGCAGAAGTTAAGAGACAGACATCAGCTAAATATTAAAGTCTACATTTTTGTGAATAAAAGGCTGCTATACAGCTGCTCGTAACTCCTCTCCTAACAATAAGTTTTATTTCTTAGGTGCACATTCAGTTGCCATGAATAAGAGTCAGACTGGAGAGCAGTTCTTTGGATGATGTTAGTGAAGACAGAGGAGTGAGTGCATCATAACTGGTCAGTAAGATTTCATAAAAATGTTCCAGAAAACCCTTGAGGATGAGGGCCCCTAGCTTTGACATCCATCTTTACAGGCTGCTGATGAGTCTTCTGAAGCTGCAGGACATTATTTATGCAGGGCTATGCTGGATAGACCTAGAACTGCAATGAAATTTTGGTTAACGCAGTAGGATGGGCAAAGCATAGTTTTTCCTCTCACAAGTCAATTTCTTGATGGATATCAAACAGCAAGTGAAATATTATGGAGAATAATGACATTCCTACTAGTGATAACTCTGGAGATTTTTTTTTCTAAATAATAAAGATAAAATCCTGTGGATTTGACGGAAGGTTATGATTTTTGCCTTTATTTTTTTCTCGGAAGTCTTCTTAATAGCAGTGATACCTTGGACACTGGCTCTTCCCTTACTCACACAGAATAACGTGAACAGCACTCTCTTATGGCTATGGCAATCTAACCTGCTGTGCATTGAGAAGGGAGACCTATCACTGAAATTGAGAAAACAGAGCTTATCCTCTAGCACTGAGATAAAAAACTGCCACTCCGTGACACAACACCGCCTTGTCCTTTGTACAATTACAGACACTTGTTCAGTCTGGTTTTAGCCCCCCTATAGTGGTTTGCATTACCAATAAAATATGCACACATCTGTTATGCTCACCATCTCCTCACACCACTGGGAGCTGGATAGTCATTAATGTCCCTATCCTAGAGAGGGAGAAAAAACAATGAATGCAGAACATCAGATTGCATAACTCTTGGCTCTTCATCCCATGTTTATGCTAGTAAGCCATGACACTGCTTTTTACATACAATTGCAATTTTTCTTTTTTCTGGTTATTCATGATTTGGAGAATGCTGCTTTAGGCAGTCAATAGCAATTATACTTGGTGAAAAGAACATACAATACAAATTAGAGCTATATAGATTTTCCCCCCTGTTACTTTAATGTTTAGTTACCCTGTTAGATTTAAACTGAGTACATAATGTTTAATAAATTGCTTTCACTAAAACCCATTAACTGACACTTAGAAATAGCATTTTAATCCAAAGGAGTGCAGCAAAACATTACTGCAATTAATAGGTACATTGGAGCAGTGAAAAATCCACTCTAAAACAAAGTGTATCCATGGTCGCAGGTTGTTTACATCCAATACTTAAAAGCGTCTTGAAAGCTGAGGGCAAGATCTTTAGCCAGCTCCAGTGAACACCATGGAGTTACTCCCATTTACATTCAATGAGGGCTTGGCCCTGTGATTTAAACCCGTATTTCATTGCCTTGGCAAAACTCACTGCCTTGCTGGTGGCTGGGCACAAGATGAGGAAGAGGTTTAGGGCAAAGGCTTTATGGAGCCGTGTGCCAGCCGACTGAGGGGCAGGAGAAGCTGGGCCATGGCTTGTGCTCATGATTACTCCTGCCCTTCCTCCTCCTCTTCTCTTCCACACCTCTTCCCAGCAAAGGCAGCATCTTCTTCCTGCGGCTTGTTTCTTCCCTCTCTTTCAGTTTGGGCAGCAGCAGGAATGACAGTACCACATGTCCTCTGCAGAGGCTGGACACTTGAACCAGGACTTTCTGATGCAGGTGAGTCCTTGCAGGCAAGCTCCTCTGAGAGGAACCTTGTACCTATTTGACTTGTTTCTTCATGGTAACTTCTCTCGGCCTGGTCATTGAAAATTTTTTTAATTTTTTTAAAGATGCAGTGAATCAAAATTCCTTTCCTTGTATGACTGTCACAAATCAACATTTCTCTAGTTTCACACTGTCACAAATCAACATTTCTCTAGTTTCACACAGAGCACAAGTATTCCTTTTGCCAATAGCTGCACATGGTGCTTTGTTTGCGGGGAGAGGGGATAAAGGTTTCCAGCAAGCACAGCTAAAGCTCATGTGCTTGACCAGTAGTGTAGTTTTTTGTGATGCATGCAGGGCTAAATGTACTTCTCTCTTTCACCCCTGTCCTGAATGTGTCCTCGGGTGTCAGCCTACTGTTTATGTTGCCCAACAGGACAAGCTTCTGTCCCACCATACTTACCTGTCCCACCACACTTACCTCCCAGCACCCTCGTCCTGCTTTGGCACCCCCAGTTCCCTCTGCTACCCAGAACAGTCTCTTAAACCAGAGGTGGGCAACTCAGTGGCTGTCCAATACATTTGTCCTTTCCAGTTCTTGAGCTTTTGCCCTGTTCATCCAAAACACATTGCTTATTAGGCAAACCTCTTCAGATGTTATCTTGTAGTAACCCTGAAATGTTAACAGGAGCGTAGCTTTTCTTGATCCATTTTTCCTTCTTCTTAGTTGTTTTGCTTTCTCTTCCTTTGGTTTAGTTGAATATACTCACTCCAGCATATATTATTCAAATTTATTATGAAGCAACTCCTTATCCTTCCATACATCCTTCTTTGGCTACAACTGAGGAAATGCCTTTGTTTAAACAGCAACATGAAGAGATTTTTGTAATCTGTCATTTCCATACTGAAAGTACATGCAGTGTCAGTGCCTGGAATTTGAGAAAACTTTTCTGCTGAGAGGATCTGCTAAAATAATGTCTGAATATTGCTTGGCAAGAAATGTGGATAAGGATATTTTACTTTTAAATTAAAAACACAATAGTCAGGTTTTATACCAGAAATTCTCATCTGTAATGCAAACTCAGTAGTTTAGCAGAAGCACGTTCTATAGAATTTTTTATGGCATCAGTAAAGACACTAGTTTTCAATGTAAAGATTCATCCATCATTCTATTTCTTTTGAGGAAATTTTTTTATGAATGTACTAGAAGTACTAACAAAATATGAGACTGTCTCACTGCAATCAGGTGGAGGAAGAAACATAATACAGTATATGTTTTATTAGGGCACAAAAAGTTCTTGAATCCATATCCTGTAAGCGGGGGTCAGCCATGGCATGTTCATTCCTGGGATACTATGTAAATCCCCAAAAAGATGTGGGAAGCTTCAGCGGTACTTACAACCTTACTGATGACTGATGGCCATTCTGTTTGAGCTTGTATCAGCGTTTGCACTAATGAAAAAGCCACCAAATCAGTAGGGATTTCTCCAGTAGCTGGGGTGACCAACTTCATGATTTTCTGTTGGAGAACAAACCTCTGTCTGTTCAGACTGAAAAGCTCAACAGTTAGGAACAGATCAGTATCTCGTTACAGCTGGCCACCATGATGTCGGCTGAAGGATTTTAGATTAGCTATGTTTGGACAGTTTTTATGAACTGCTTTTAAAGGATGATGAAGATACTTACCCAGAACAATGGTTCTTATACCCCCAGGGGGCAGTCCACCTGTACTAAAAGTTTATCCTTCCCCTAAAAATCAAGTCTCATCTCCTGAGTAATTTCACGTTTGTACCGTTAGCCATTTAATTTAAAGCATGGAACTTTATATAGCAACTAATCTCTGTGTGGCCTGGCAGAGTTGGTTGATTGTCACAGATAATTGGTTGATTTGGACAGTATTCAAGCTAGTGGCCCTCTGTATCCAAGATAATCTCTCTTCAGAATATACTGTGCGCTCTTTTAAAGGTAGCACGGAAAGACCATCATCATTAGCAATTTTGCTGAAGAGCAATATTTAGTAACTGACTAACAGGCCATTACTTGAATTGCCTACCTCTGTCATTTCAGCACGGCTAAAATAGGAATTCCCTCTCAGTCTTCCAGAACATAAGAGGTTTGTAATCAACTATTTGTGTAAATCTGCAGGCATGTAGGTAGTCATGAATTGTCTGCTTTCCAAATAAAGAAAACGTTTAATTAGTATCAGTAAGCTGCTTGTACAAACAAAAGGTTCTCCCTGGCTACATCTGCACTCGACAGAACCCCTTTCAACCCAGACAGACCTGTGCTGACAGAGAATGGCACACACTTATCCAGCCTGCAGCATGCAAGGCATACACAGTAGCTGTGGGCAAATAGTGTATTTGATGACTTGCCTTTATTTACGCTCACGTGTTTCTCCAGAACAGATAATGTAAAACTTGGTCTCTGTCCAAAAGAGTGTTCAAATCTTCTTTTTGTTCTGGTGTTGAATGGCAGCTAACACAGCAGGGCCCAGTCCATAATTAGGGTTCCTGGTCACAGTTGCACACATCAGTAACAACAACAGCAACAACCCCATTATTCTTGCACTTACTCATTTGTAAACATCTGGAAATACCTTCTGATCTTTATATGTTTTGCCAGCACTTTGTGTAAAGTTGCAACTTCATCCAGTGTAACAACTACAAGGACTTACTTGTAGAGTAAGGGGATAAAAACTCCTGTGGCAACTTTTGGTGTGAAGAATGCAGTTTTACAGCATTGGAACACATCTTCAGCTACTATAAACCTCCAATGAACTTCTTTATATTACACCAGATGAAGGTCCAGCCTAGAGCCATTTAGGTAAATTTTACAGAGGTCTGCAAGAAAATTTTACTGAGGCCTCTAATTTTTATTGATATCAGCTGCATGATTGTATTGAGATCTGTTAAAAGGGATGGTGAATCAGCGCCAGTTCTGCCAGGCCCTTCATGTTGTCTCCGTAGCTGCAAAGTGTGGGGGTGCATGACACACAACAGCTAAGGGACCTGCAGAATGGTTCAAATCATGTATTCCTACAAAAATGCAGATGATCCCACATATCTTGGAGTTTGGGAACAACCGGGCAAAATCTGCCTCCAGACTGCAAACCATAACTGAAGCCAGCAAACAGAGAGACAAGGAGGGAAAGCCTGCCAGCCCAAAGATCAGCAATTACTGTTTGCATTCCCTCCAAGGCTCCAACTGTTTAATATTTTCGGGGGTTTTAGTAGCAAAGGATCATTAATCCTCAACTCCTAATCAGTACAGACATTAATGTGCAGTAAGTACAATTTACTTGGTTGGTAAGTGTGGTTGTCTGTGTGTTATTTTGGAATCGTTCTCATCAATTATGGAAATAAGCATTTTGCATGCCCCACCTTTGTTAGACACGTCATGGATCTAGGAGTCAACAGTCCATCATTTAATATTTTCTATGTATATAGGTCATTGATTTCAAAGAACAACACTGACTCCATCTTGTGCCCTGTACTCATACTCTATACCAAAGTGACATTAAAAACACAGATTCAAAATGCTCAGCAAAACAGGTTCCTTAAGAAGGTGGTTTAATCACTGCAAATTTCTACAGACCCAAAGGCACTACCTGACATTCAGCCAAATTGCAGTTAACTATTAGGCCATTCTTCACTTCTAGTGAGCTCATTCCAAACCAAGTTAAACAAGGAGTGACTGACAACAATACTAACTCCCACAGCATCAGGACTACTGCTCTCATGCTGCATTAGGAAGGGACTGGCACAGCTCCTGCTACCATCCACCTGCAGCTTCTGCTATACAGACGGCTGACACAAAACTTCTCAAAAACATAGGCAAAGCCAACGGGACCAAAACCAAGCTGCTCCCGAAATGAGAGAGGTACGGGAGGGAGTAGAAGAGCTGAGACTTGGAGAAAGACCTTGAAAAGTCAGATTGGCTGTTAGTGCTATGGGGGGTAGAGAGCAGGTGAGGAGGTGCCCCCAACTCCTGGGGTGCCAACCCTGGTCACAGCCAGCCGCCACCAGTTCTGTGTCCTTGGGGACAGCAGGGGCCTGCCTGGCCCTCCCAGGTTCTGCTCTAGGAAATGCAGGTCATTTCGCTGCCTGCAGCAGCTGCCTGTGGTGGGCAATGCCACACTGCAGAGCTCCAAGCCTGTCAGGGGTGTGGGTGGCTGGGGAGGAGACCAACTGCACCCCACTCATAACCCCATGGGGTGGGCTTTGAGGGGCAGCTAGGTGCCCCATTCATAAGGCTGGGCACTGTCTTTCCCACCACTGCCTACTTGCAGCTTCTTGAATCAGGATAGCAAAGGCTGGAGCAGAGGAGGAGGCAGCATTCTCTCATAGGCTCCTCCTTGCTGGGAAGCAAGCTTGTACCATCAGGGACAGAGCACAAGGACTTGCTTCTGGACACAAGGTATCCATCTTTCTTATGCTCTCCGCACCCTAATTAGGGTGGATGCCTACTCAGGTCTGAACTTTTTTAATGCTGGAAGTCGAAAAAGTGGCCACTCCCTGGCCCTCAGTCTAGCCTTCCATAATTGCCTGGCAGACATCATGGCAGGGATGAGTCTTGAGGAGGGGCAGGATGCAGAAGAGAGAAGTGGCATTACAGCTAAGCTCAAGCAGGTTTTTGATAACGTTGAACTGAGCCTGTGCTATTTCCATTTGCTGTATGGGGTTTTGATGATGTAATACAGCCAATGTCAATATGATTCAAAATGGAATAATAATTCCAAATATCTCATTCTGATTTCCTTTTCAGTGTTTTGGGTTGACCTGAGAGAGCAGGTACTGCAGATCATCTTGACCACCTAGCAGACTGTGAAAGGCTGACCCATTTGATTTTGCAGAAGGGGAAAAAAGTTAAAAACCTTCAAGAATGTAATGCTTGGCCAAATAAAATACAAGAGGGACAGTTTTGTCATACAGTATATATTTTAAAGGTTTTTTTCAGTGGCCTTTGCTTTTAAGGTTTTGTCTGTCAATCATGTATCAGGAATAAAAAACATAGAACAGGTGAAAAAGTAAGCAAAAGCTGTTGACAGAGTTGTATTTTTATCTTTTTTAAGAAAAAAAGCCATAGAAAAGACACGATTTTGTGGAAAGGCACTGCAATAAGTTGTTCATACCTTCTCGCTGATGGCCTGGAGATTCCACATTGGCAGAGGCAAAGCACCTCTGCAGCAACATTCAAATTGAACCAATTGAACCAGCTTGATAGAGAGTACAGAATGTGAAAAGCTTTCTTAATACATAAAACCCAAAGAGTCTTCCTTGTGTCCAAACAAGTAAGTTTCCTTCCAAATAAGCATCTTCTTTTCCTGTGGTAGACAAATTCATGTGCCTTCATCTCACCGTCCCAACCACACTGAAGACTCCAAGGAAATGTCTGAGAACTGGAAAAGAAGCAAGAGAAATTTTCTGAAGACGACAGGACTCTGGGCTTTACAGCTGTATTATCTCTTCCCCTGAGCCAAGCATCAGCTCTGCTGAGGGCATTTGTGACCCCTGGGAGTCCTGAGAAGTGCAGCTGCTATAATGGCGTATTTCTAGGAAACTGTTCATAGGGAGAGATTGGACCATAATGATGCAGAGACATATGGTTTCCCACAACACGGGCACTGGACTCACTGGGAAAAGTCGTGGGAAGCTCAGAACCTCCCATGCCACTCTTTCACAGTGCCTAATCACCAGACCTCTGCTATTTAGAAGAGATTTTCATTTACTTTACAGGTAACTAAATGCTAAGCAGGGCAGTGGGGCTTAAGTCTGGTTCTCCTGTGTCTCACATGACTGCATTAACCATGGGACTGTAAAGCTAGGTTCTTGAAATGCTTGATTGTTTAACAATTTGAGTGTTTCAACTGCTAACATCGAAGATAGTCTCAGCTCAGACCCCTAACAGTACCATCCTTCTGACATTCACTTGAAATATGAAAAACTCAGATTCAAGTGTCTGTTCAGAAGGCTGGGAGCAAACAGGCACTCCATCTGCAAATGGATGGAAAGAGGAGAAACAGACCTGTGTAGCCTGGGGAAAGTGTCAGCTAAAAGAGAAATAGCCTAGACATGAGGAGATGTATGCAGTAAATGAGAAGATTTCTGAGCATTATCGGAGAGTGGTTCTCAAGCAAGTTTCCTGTTGGCGTCGCAGGGACAAGACTTAAGAGGGAGTCTTGATCAATTTATGAAAGGCTATGAATGGCAGCACTAGCAGGAGACTGGACTGATGATAAAGGCAGGTCTTTTATGATCTATCTCCACAAGTCAAGCAAAAATCTGTATGAATTCAGCTTGTGTGATTATGAAGGTCAGTCCTCAGAGGGTACACACTGCTAGCTAATTACAAGAAATAACACATGTAACGAAGAGATGTCCTGACTTCTGTGAGTTGTCTATGCATCAAGAAGAACATYAGGACATGCCAAATATACCCTGTCTGTGCCCACATGTCCTAAAAAGCATGTAGTTGTTGTAGAAAACAACTCTTCCTCACCGGCTTCCTTAGAACATGAACTCTGCACCTTATCCTTGGCTCAATGCTGCTTCCTCAGCAGTTAGTTAGCTTTTTTTTTTAACATCCTGTTTATTGCTACAGGCTACATTTGTTAGTGTTTAGTCAAAGAGCTTATGCCTTCACCATAAACATAGTGCACCAACAGGCAAGGCTCTTAAAATGCCACATTCATGTTCAAACAGGCAGATGCTGAAAGGATTTCTATAATGTCTTAAATAGATGGCACCAAGTAGTCAGCCTGAAAACTCACTAAAAATGACAGTTCTCATTCACTTCCAAAATCAAGACCACATCCTGAACCAGAATCTTTGAAGAAGCAAAGAGGATTTAACCAGCAGAGTGCTAAAATCCACCCAGATGTATAACAGTTAAGGTATCCTGCAGGGCACAATGGCAACRGCAGCTGGATGGGGGTCTGGCACTAAGCCATGCGCTGGCGGTGCAAGCAGTCTGTTTTTTGGTGTGAACCTTCTAACTCTTTTCCATGCCACCTCCCAGAAATTTCTCACAGGCTTAAAATGCACACGTAATTACAGAGTCTGGACTTCTCTTTATCTTTCCAGCCACTGAATTCCTATCTACTTTCTTCTCCTTTTGCCTCTTGTGGTCTCTCCTTCTGAGTTCTTCTCTCATCGGTGTGTACACAAAAATCTTTATACCAAGCCACTTCTTCAGAACAAATGTCCCTCCGCTGTAGTCAGGACAAGCCCTCCTTCTCCAGGTGGAGGGTGCCAGTAGCTGCTTTTCCGGGATGCCGAGAGGAACTGGCAGCAAAGGAGCACATATGAGGAAGGAACGTGGTTGTGAAGTTGAAAGTTCACCAGCCACCACATGCCACAGACGTCAGAACACATCTCCCTCTACCTTCTCTGCTCTGCCAAAAATAAAGGCTAGGGGCAGAACACCGGTCTCCAATCCATTTGATTGCTCTCTGCTGTGACTCGGGGACAAATGTTTGTCTTTTAAGCAGCAGGAAAAAATCAACAAAGGGAGAAAGTTCATCTACTTGTAAAATGACTTTAGCACAAACAGGCACATAAAGCTGGTCAGCCCTTGGAGCTTTCAAACTTTCTGAAATTGCCACAATCTGGGGTTTGTTTTCATTCCAAATTCCAAATGGAAAAATAAGGTTTTTCTGACATAACATTACAAGAAAAAGAAGAATCATGATTTCAGGTGAATCACAACCATTCAATTTTATTAAAATAAAAATATTGTGTCCTGATTTTGATCCTTTCAATTTCACATTATGGAAACGTAAGAAGAAGCTGTAATGATAAAGGTGACTTATTTTATTGTAAATGGTACATTGAATTAAATCAGATAAATTTCACAAACCAATAAAGTGGTTTGTCCCAGTAAGAACACTATCTGGTGCTTAGACCTTTGATGCTCTTTCATGAAAAAAATCATAATTGACATTTTTCACATGAAAAATATAGATTTTGGTGAAACAGGCTTTTCCAACTCAAAAATAAGCTATTGGAAAAATTTTGCCAATTTTGAACACTCTCAAGGGTGTTTGAATCTTGGGGTCAAAGCTGCAGGCATGACTCAAAGCCCCGGTGAATCAACGGGCAGAGCGGGTGCTGATCACCTGGTGACTGCACTGTTACCAACGGTGCACAACCCTGCTGGAAACCAGGTCATTCCGGTGATTAAACTCATTTACAATACTTCGAACAGGAGAGTTGTTCTGAAAGGATCACAGCAATATTGACTAAAAAGTCAATGAGATGCTGGGGAAATTAACGTTGCACACTTGATACACTTAGAAATGCCATTAGCTGGAAACTCAGCTAATCCTACAGAATGGGGGCATGGAGACAGTGTGAGTTAGCAGCAAAGAAGGCATTCGACAAGGTGGGTGAGTAACTCCAGCTGCCACTGGATTTTGCATGATGCACGGACATTGAGGCAGTCTGGCCATGAGCCCCAGTTTTGCAATATGGTTTCTGTGAGTGGAACAAACTGCACAACTGGACCACTCACTGTTTAAAAAGAAATGATTGGAGGGATCATTGATTGCTCTCAGATTTACTTGGCAATGCTGTTGTTTTCTCCGATCTCCTGATATATTTCATAGCAGATGCATATCTAGACAACAACCCCTTACAAAAACAAGCTTAGGAATAAAGAAGCTGTCCCCACTTCTATTTTTCTTTTTTCTTTCTTCCTTCTTCTTTCTCCTTCTTTCTTTTTTCTTTTTTTTTTTTTATTTTTTAACTGGAAGTCCTTCTTGGGAAAAGCTATTTCATAGCTGTCTACTGTCTTTCAGGGGAGTTTATAACTGATCTCAGGAGATGTGTGGGATCTAATTTATCAACGGATCAGAAAAAACTGTAACCAAACAATACAATAGTAATCCATTCTCCATCAGAAGAAACACTGTCAAGATAAAGAAAAATCCTTTCACTCATTTTAAATACGGCTCAGTGACGGACGCAAAACTAAAGATATAGAGCTTACAATGAATACCTCTACCAGAGGTACCAGATCTAATTACTGGTGTATGAAGAAGGATACTGCCTTTATGCAGTGACTGCATGCACATGGGATGATTTTTCTGTAGTACTTTTATGTAGGGAGTTTGGGCCAAGGTGGATCCCTCTCAGTTTATTTGTAGGTCAGCTGTCAATATTTTGTCTTTGGAGCAGCTCCTCTCACCTTGTGCTTTTCCAGCCTTCTCTCTTTCCTCTGCAGCACAATTACTCGTGTGTCAGGGCAGTCAACAGGCTGAGCCACTGTGATTTTTTTTCTGAGCCTCTCTGTTCTCTCGTTTTCTGACATTCCTAGCATGAATAGGTGCGCTAAGATAATTACGCTAATCCATCTAGCAAAACACCCAACTTATACATTTGAAGTTAATTAGATAAACTTCAAAATGGGTCATTTTTCAGCCCCTCAGCCTCCCCCTGCTTATGAGCATTACCCCTGAGGGGACTCTTTCTCAATCAGGTAGACATTTCTGGGAATGAGATCTAATGAATCCCTTTACCTCCTGAACTGAAAACCTCTTTTCATTGAGGCTTAAGCAACTGAGGACAAATTCAGGCATGGTAGAAGTAGGAGCTCTCCCAAGGCAACAGTACTGCTTCTTCCTGCCTAAATTAGGTTTGACCCAATCTACTGACAGAAGGCCAAAAGCTTTCTGTGAGCAAAAGTGTTGCGGGATCCTTTCTTCTCTGGTTAAGAAAGGCAAGGTAAGACTATAGCAATCAGTTCCCCTTACTGACATTAGTGCTACATGCAGATAAAAGCATTCAAATGAACAGTAGAGCCTTGCCAGAAATGGGTCTATTCTCTGGATCCTGGAGCTGGATTGAATTTCACTAGTAGCAGGACCTTTTTTCCCCCACAGATTTTTCAAAATGTTTCAGCCTGATGCTGTCAAACTAATGCTTTGTGCTCTTTCAATGTGAAATGGTATTTTGTGTTTTTAAAAATTATGAAAAATTATTTAAAAATATATATTATTTTTCTTTTTCCATTAATGGGAGTTGACCATAGTATTTTTATCCATTTCCAACAGGAGTCACATTCCTGTAAGCCCTTGCCATGTGCCCAGTAAGAAACAATTCTGACCTCCGCAGAACATGCTGCTTAACTGAGAGAGACCAACAAAAGGCAGCAGGGGAAACAGAAGCACTGAGTTGCAGCAGGTTGAACAAAATCAAACAGCAACTCAGTGACAAATCTAGGATTCAGTCAAAACATTTAAATGACTCAGAGTCATGCTTCTCCTTTTACATCAGCAACATTACAACAGGGATGAATACCACAGCAGACTTTCAGGCTTTTGACAAAGAAAGAAGTGCCTGAGTATGCTGCATTTTCGGGCGTCAGTGGGAAAAAAAGACAGACTTTGGGGGGGGAACAGAGGAAAGGACAAAACAGGCACAAATGTGACGCATTACTCATAGCAAATGTAACTGGTGAAGCACACAGCCACAGACCTGTGCTACTCTGTGTTTCCTAGCTTTTGTGGCCTCTGCCAACTTAAAAGAAAAGACAACGAAACCACCCTCTAAAAATGTTTTTTTACGCCAATGTGGTGCTAAGTGCATTTCCAAAGCACTAAATGTGAGTTTTATCAGGAAGAGTCTTACTTCATTAGTTAAGATGAGAGATGTGATATATCTGGGCTCAACAATCCTCGGCTATAGCAGACTTGCTTTTTTCTTCCAGACCTTCCCACATCTCCAAAGCAGAAGAGAGGAGATGCTGCCCCTGAACTGCACCATGCTGAGCTCATACACGCAGCCCTGCAACACAGAGCTGTAAGGCTGCTGGCTGGGCTGCAGAGGAGCCAGCCTTGCTGCTGCTGCTGGGACTGCACGGGGACGGATTTACCATAAAGTTGGGTGTGTGAGGCCAAAAAATCATTGAACCAGTAAAACCGACACAGGCCTTTTTTTTTCTCTCACTCCAGAAGAAAAGGGTGACACACGCCGGCTGTGTGAGACCTACTGAGGCTCAATTGTTCCCTGACACAAGAACACAGAGGAGCTTCCCATGCTTCCCCCCATCCCTTTCCCTGTTCTGCCGCTGTAATTTTAGAGGTGGAAGCAGACGAAAAAGGTTTTTCCATTGTAATACAAGGTCTTTTCTTCTATTGCCTGCCACAAGTGTAATGCCTTGTTATTTTCTGTTCCTTTTGCTCCCAGAATGAGCTCTGATGGAGCTCCCTAATGATAACAAACCATCACTGCAGTAATATTGATACCTGTTGTAATCACTGGCATTCTGGCTTTTCAATTTTCACTATTTGCCTTGGATCAAGTAGCTCTGTGCTAATGCAACAGAAGGTCACCAGATGAAGGGGCTGATAACAGAGAGGGACTGCTCTACTTAACATGCATGGAGGATTATGCTTTTCAGTCGTCCTCGAGCTAATCTTTCAAGTTGTCCTTTTTTGACTTTCTCAGTTTAATCAGTTTAATCTCATCTTCCCTCTTTTCTGATTACAAGGATTTTCTGTAGAAACCTTGCCTCCACAATAAGGACCACGTGGCAATTTATTCTTATATTGATTTCAACATCTCTTTTCCGCTACTAGGGCTCTGATGCAAGGAGGGAGGGTGGGAGCCAGAGGGGAAGCAGAGGGTCCCTCTAGTGCCTCCTGCCTAGCTAATCCTCACACTTTTGTTATCTGGGAATCTGAATACTCCTTTAATACACTTGAAGTCAGAAATGGCAGCCAGATTGGAAATACTCGACTGTGATTAAAAGTTAGTGGAGACAGTAAGAGCGATAAAGCATAATCACAAGACGAGCTAAATCTGGGGCACCAGTAATCAAACTGTTCAGGCCACATTTTCCAAGGGGCTCTTTCATGGTTGCCATCACAACTGCTTACCCAGCAGAACATAGCATTTCTTGCCCCACAGGTGGGGAAACCAGATGAAGGTCCCGGGAGTTAGACAGAGTGGCCAGTTTGCACAGACAGGTTTGTGCATGCATTTGCACATGCATTTGTGCAAGCAGATTTGACTGCCCAGGCAAACTTCTCCTGTGTTTTTGTATATCTTTCCAGGACAGGAGGAATTCCCACAACTCTTGATTTTTCCAGGTAGGAGGAATGAGGACTGCTTAGCACTGCATTGGCATTTTACCTATTTATGTCTGCAACATATAGTAAGAAAAGAGAAAAGAAAGCAATGGGCAATATGCTTTTCCACTGTACACACTACCTAACCCTTGAGTCAGGATGCTCAGGCAGCTATAGGGAATAGCCAAGCAGGGAACAGGCAGCCCCACTCCAAGAATAAGCTGAGCCTGTCCAAAAATCAAGTAAGAAGTCCAAGAGATGATTGCCACCTTGCTGTTGCACCAAATAAGTAAGGGAGGAGTTGTCCCAACCTCCCACCCGTTTGGTTGCTTCTGCTTTAGACACCACCTCTTCATCACATCTTCATAGCCTCTCATTCCACAGACATCTGAAATGTTTATCTGTAGTCTCACTCTCCCCCAGACACACACACTTCTTGACCTGTGAGTAACACGACAGCAGGGAGATGGGATCTGATGTAATGGGCTGGTGTATCTGTTTAGCCCTGTAAGCCTGCTTTATTTTTCTTACAAGTAATGAAGGATTTTGCTTTCTCTTCAGGGTTCCTGGAGATAATGATATACCATAGCCAGCGGAGGTGAACATCTGTTTTAAGAACTGTGAACTTACAGAGACCATTTGTCTATCTGATCTTCCTTTCTTGTTTTTCAGTGTGCCCTATCCATTTCTCTGTTAATTAAATAGATGTGAAATCACTAAACCACTGGGTCGAAGAAACAATTAAACAACAACTGAAATAAAAAAGTGGGAGGGAGGAGACTCTCTTTTCTTTTTTTCCTCTCAGCTGATTCTGCTTGGTAGAAATCGCCCTACTTCTTGAGCATGCACTTTCTTTTCCTTTCACAGAAAGAAGACTTGGATTCATGAGGGCGTATCCACCTAATGACAATATGGTGGAGTTAACCCAAGAGAACAATGTATCCCATTAATCTGTTCATGCTTAATGGGTAAGTACAGTATGGGGCTGGCATTTCAAAGGCAGACTGTAAATGTACTTGAATTGGTTGCTATTTAATTGATGCAACTGGCACATACATGCAAGTACCCTAAAAAAGGGAGCAAGAGAAAGCAACAAGAAGTTATTATGAGTCATTTTTTCCTTTTTAATATTACCTTTAGCAGCTATAGGCAAAAAATAAGAAGCATGAAGCTACTGTCATCAGCCTCTGCACATGCTGTCTGAGGAGAAAAGATCGTCCCTCGCCTGCCTTGCCCAGCACCCTGCAGCAGCCTAGAGCTGGGGAGCCTGGGAGCTGTGGGATGTGGCAGAGCAGGGAATCACCGCTGCAGTCCCCCCAGCTTACCTTGCTGCCTCCTTTGCACATAAGCGTGTGGGTAATCGTGCGCTCCCCTGGGAGCTCAGCAGGGAAAGGGGGAAACCTCTGACCCAGCCGGTGCCCCCACTGCACCCCTGTCTCTGCTCTCTGCCACACGGGAGGAAGAGCAGCAGGCCAGCAGGGCAGCCCCAGGACCCAAGGGTTTCCCAGGAACAGCAGCGGGGAGCAAGGGTGGAAAGCACGGAGACTGATGAGAGGCGATGGGCTACTGCATTGCAGAGACGGGCAGAAGCAGAATCACAAGGACACTCTGGTCACTGTAGACAGGAGCACGGACCAGGGTTGCTTTCCAGAACAGCGGAGGGCAAGCAACATATTTCTGTTTCACTAGCTGTATTCACATTTAAACAATACTGGAGGATGTGGGATGGCTTTGCAGGAAGTTGAAAATCACCCTTTCATAAAGCAGAGCTCACCTTCCCCTGCAGGCATGAGAAAAGGGAAGACTGCTAGAGTACAAGTTCTTTCTCAACCCGATAGAGACTTGTATGACTAGAATATTGCCTATATGAAATTACTTCCCACAAAACCATAAACTTCTTTGCTAAAAAGTGAAGAGTCCCGCATTGTTAACAAGACTATCACAAAAGCGAAGTGAAAAAAAGCTAAGCTTTTTTCTCTTGTGTCCTACCTACCCTACTGCCACCACCACTCCATATCATCTGCACATAAAAACGTTGACTTTACCCTTCCAGAAACCTCTTTACTAAGCTGTTCCCTGTAAATATGATTAGTTCTTGAGCCTTCTGACCAAACTATTTTTCCCACCCCAATACTATCCCTTGTATGGATGCTGCAGTCATAATCTGTGAAATGAATAGTACTTTTTATAGTTCTTATAAATAATCTTATCACATCAATATAGCAGAAATTTGCCAAGTTGAGAAATACAGCTCATGGGACTAAATTCTTGCAAAATAGTATCCCCCTGAAAAAGGGTTTCAGCATTGTGAAAAAAAATAGAAATAAGCAAAGGGAAAATGACAGTTAGCCCTACAATTCCTTGTGTCTGCACTTTCCTGTTGGATGTGACAAGGGCATAGCAATCTTTACTTTTCTACATCCACAGCACAGCTGATCTATCCCTTATCTGGAAAAGACCAGAAGATCTCCGGATGTGTCTTGCACTCTATAAATTCAAAAGCAGTGTTTTGCACCTGGAGCCTGGAAGGGAGGGTGGAGGTAGCAGGAACACAGGGATGCATCTTGTGTGCAGCGGGGACATGGTAGATGTATAGATGATAGTTTGGAAGGGAGACAGGAGGAGAGAACAAGGTGGAGCAATCACAGCACAAATGACCCATTTCTGTTGTTTCCAGGCCGTTACTATCACATCCTGAATTGCCTGCCAGATGTCCTCCGTATCTGAACGCTAAGAGTTGGACCTACACATTTTTCTGGTCAGGTCTTTGTCTTTTCAAGTGAGATCTCCCCCTCTGAAAGGGTCAGAAGAAGGTATCCGTAAGCCTACAGCAGCTAGAACCCAGAAGACCCTGACAGGAGAAGGCAGCACCCACAGCACCAGGAGGGGCAAGAGCAGAGGACTGTGTGCAGAAAGCAGCACAGCAGTTTCAGAAGGGAAAGAAGCAGGGAACTTTTAAATTGCTGAGCATGAACTAGTTCTTTCCAGAAAACTGGATTACAAATAATCCTGTCTGTAAAATTACTAGGGGAAAAAAAAAAAAAACAAACCACCGACCTCGGTTCATCTCTCCCTTTTAAGGAGAAAAAGAGCCTGGAACAGTTCTAAGACATGCATTTCTGTTCACAAAAGGTCCTGATGCAACATCTGCACCAGTGTCCAATCTGGATTTTCAAGTGAAATCAGCTTTGTGGGTCCATTTGTGCACTCACAGTATTGGCAAATCAAGGCAATATCATGTAACACAAAGCTATACACTTTTCCCTTGTTGCCCTAATTGTATTCTGCTATTAAATGATCATCATGCAAATGTTGAAAGGGGAAGAACTTGCATGGTAATGGAAATCCTCTCTGTTTCTGTAATCTATTTATTGAGGCTTTTCCAATTATTTTTATATTAAAAAAAAAGAGTAAGAAATATGAGTACAAAGAAACTACAGAGAAAAGGCATTTGTGATTGGATTAGTGAATCCAGAACAAAATCATCAATAGATGTCTTTATTATTAAAATAGAGTAGCAATTTTGGCTGAATGATTAGCAAAGCTTCAAAGCCTTGCAGAGTTGTTTCTATTAGCATAAGAAATCAGCAGTGTAAGTCAATTGTACTCTTGGCATAATCTTAAAATAATCTTGTTTACTTACCCCCCCAAAAAGGGAGGAAAAATTTCACCCAAAGCCCATTTTCCAGAATGCAATAAAAGCAAAAGCATCAGCACTGTTATTCTCGTTCAGGAATTCCCAGATCTGCCACCCTAGAGAGCTTAACATCCAAGCCCTGCTGGCTGGCTGCTCCCTCTCCACAGCATACTGCCAACTCTTCTTGCAAGACTTCTGCTCTCTCACTAGCAGGCTTCAGCCAAAAACCTTTGTGTTTGCAGCAATGAGTTGCTCATGCCATCGCCTTAGCTCTGATACCCCTTCATGGCACTGGCCCTCCACCAGGAAGGACCCAATGATTCCCAAGAAAGTCTGGAGGGCATCGCAGCTTTACCCACGTCTGCAGTTTGGGGAAGTGGGGAGGACCAGAGACCACGCAGCAAGCCATCTTTGGCAGTTTTTAGCTTGAGAAGGATGCAAAAGCTGCCAACAGCAGAGCTGATTCACTGCAGGCTTTGCCTGGGTACTATCAAGTCCTTCCCTCCCGGACAGAAAGGTTTCAAGGTTTGCTTGTCCCATACCATGTCAGCCATGGCACCAGGCCAAACATTTCACCTAGGAGCTGGGGATCTCTCTGTGTCCATAGTGGATCTGCTACTTTTTACGTTAAAATCTCCTGGTGCTGGTGCTGCCCCTCTATTCTTTCAAGGATCCTTTTCCTCATGTCTTGCATTGCTTCAGTGACATCTCCCACTGGATGTTTGCTAATCTTTTATTTCCACTAACACGGATAAGGCATAAGATCTATACAAGCTCTGTCTCTTAACTTGCCTCCTTCCCATTTATTTTTTCTTTTTTTTCCTGAAGTAAGATCACCACATAAAATTTCTTCTGCCGCAGCACAAAAATCGGGTGTAACCTTTTATTCTGATTTGTCATTTCATTCCCATATTAACTGTGTTGTGAAGACCTATCAATTCCATTTATTGAACATCTTTAAAATCTGTGCTTGGTTAATGACTGAGGGAACTAAAACTCTGGTGCATGCCTTGATTCTTTCTCAGCTTGAATATTTAAATGGGTTTCTTGCTGGTCTTAGTGCATTTATTCTATCTAAATTGCAATCTGTGCAGTCATTTGCCTGGCCTGATTTTTTTTTTTTTTCCTTTTTTGTTTTTTTTGCATGCTTCACATTCTTCTCATGAAACTCTGTTACTTGGGTCACTCCTGTTTTATTATTCTTATTTTGCATATTCCATTTAAGATTTTGACATGGGCCTTGTTTTATTTAAACCATTTTCTTATAGGGTCTGGGGAGGAGGCTGTTGTATGAGGACAGGGTGGGGGTCTAACACCACGAGACCCTTGTCTCCTGAACCAACCTAAGGTTTGTCTGTCACTTCTCATACTGTCCTGACAGTTACCCAAAGGTTTCATCTAAGAACAGAAGTTGGAGGGCTAAGCCATTGCCCATGATTTGTCCCTTGCAACAAGATGTAACCTGACATAATCCATGGAAGTGTAGCTTAACATTTCAAACATGCCCAGAGATAACAGTCATTTTGCAGCAGGTACTACCAAGTGTCTGATGAAAGCTGCAGAATACGTACTGGGAAATCCTGTTGCTGGTACAAATCTGGTGCATCTTTATTTCTGGCTCCACTCTTCTAACAAAGGCATTCTTTGTGATAGATATATTAAACCATATCTCCCCATTACAACAGCAGTACTTTTCCATCACCTTTAATTATGTCAGATGCAGCATGCGGCTCAAGCTCACCTCCATTTACCTGATGCATTACTGTCATTTTGAAGGGCAGATGTTCTTACATCCCATGCTTCAACAAGCTCAGCTCTTTTCTATTGCTTTACAGAGACGTGGCTCCAACGAGACATACCGCTTGCGTGTGACACACCGACTGGATCTGTACTCCACACCGCCATGCGCACAGATGCTTCCCTTAAACTACTGCAGTTTGTCACCATTCTGCTCCAACACATCCACTGTACACTGGTTTTACAGCTCTACTCGGGATTGCTATTGCAATATTCTGGAGTATTTATCTGGTTTTTTGTAAGGGAAATGCTCATCATGTACTGCTATCTGGAGACCAGCAATTCCAGTTCATAAGCTTTCAAACTTGTTTTCATTCTGTAATGGAGTGAAAAGCCCATCTTTTGAGAGGCTTCACAGGCTCATATTTTGCAAAATTCTTGACTTGCAGAATAAAGGAACCCCCAGACTTTGGCTTAGAAAACTGGAGATTTTTACACCCTTGAGAGACAAGGAGTCTTGGCCCTCAAAAGTGCTCTTCTTCACACCTTTCTTCAAACGGGCACCCCTCAGCGAAGCATTTCTGGGAGAAGGAAAAAGCACATTTGATGAAAATCCAAATAAGATCCAGCCAGTTCTCCTCACGCTCTTTACGCTGAATCTCCAGACCCCAGCCCTTCACAATGCCCTTCAAAATATGTTTACCATACGGTGTGCTTTTCAGCCTCCTTGTTTGCTCTCCAGCAGGAGCAACTGGTCAAGCAGGCAGGCAATAGTAGAAGGCACAGAAGCGTAATAAATCTTTAAGAGACCCGATAAAACTTTTAAAGCAGCTCCTACCTCCCCAGCCCGGCAGAAGGTGTAACGCGGGACGCGTGGTTGCTCTGCTAACGTCACACCATCCCTCTGGCAACTGTAGTGCCAAGGTGTGAGCACAGCGCGCCTCGGTGGCTTCACCATCCTCAGATACAGAGAGGGAGATGGCAATATTATCTCTAGTAATTCTCACCTCTCCTGGCGCAAGGGCCCTCTCGGGGTACGCGTGGCTCAAAGGCTGGCCTTTCACTTTTTCCTACAAGAGCAAAGGAAATACTTTTTTTCTCAGACCTCTAAAGAAAGTTTACACCTTTATTTCTGAAACACCAAGGAAGGAGGGCTTTAAATAATACATTTCAAGAGTGCTTGTGTGCAAGTATCAGGGATGGATGAACTCATTTGAACTGCAGAGCGGTTGGAAAACTGATATTCAAAGAGCACACCTGAAGTCAGCTGTGAAACTGCTCTGCTGCTACAAAAAAGCCRCCAAAGAGCACAAAAGGTGCCTCGGGAAGGGAATCGCCACCACCGGCAGCTCCCGATCACAGTGCCCAAGCTCCAGTACCCAGTGAGAGACACAACTCCTGGCAGAGGGATAGGGGCAACAGCTACCTCCTCCTTGCCCCTTCTTGAAAAYGAAGAAGAAAATAGCAGTTTGTTTAAAAGAAATAAGACCACAGCAGCCCTTTGACCAGTCATTGGCAAGCAATTCATGAGTTATAGGTAATGTATTTTGATGAATTTGAAGAGAAAGTGATTAGGACAATACGCTGAGAAGAGTCGTCAGTTTTGCAACAGAATTGTTATATTTATATTTGCAGTAATGACCTGAAGAAGACTATCTACAATATTTTTCCTTTTTACCTCTTGCAAACAAAAGATACAGTGTTTGTGAGTCTAGGCACAGACTGAGAAGAAAGATGAGAGATTAGTGAAGCTAGTGTTACACCTTGCTCATAGATGGGAAACTAAAAGACCTTCTCACATGACCATATGAAAGGAAACAAGATCCCTCGCAATACATGCTCCCAGGCTAGAACCCGAAGCTTATGTTTTCGTAAGTCCTTGGGACTTCATAGCCTGTTCAGGCATCAGAGAAGACAATTAAATGAGCAAACATGCTTTCTCGTTGTTCTCGGTGGGAATTCTTGGTGCTAACCATTCTGAAATGATACCCTTAATATGCTGATTTCAGAGCATTTACACCCTGCAGGAGTTTTGTCCTCTGTGTCAACTTTAACTATAGTGGATGGAAAACTGAGTGAGCTGTAATTGGTTTTATCAACTGGACAGCAGAAACAGACGGATGAAAAAAACCACAGATGATCTTCATCAGAAAATGTCATGCTCTACAGCATTCTGGGACTATGTGGACTTCTCTGGGACCATATGTGTCTTTTCCAGACCCACAGGGCAATACAAGTATAATGTGCTCAAATGTTTGAGGCTGATCCTATATATTAAAAAAAAAAACTGAATAGAAAAATTCACTTCCCTTTCAGAATCTTACTGAATATACCAGAGCATCTGCAGCTTGAGCATAACAATGCCAACAAAACCAACCAGATCTGTTTCCTCCTCCCTGAAAGTTAATCTGTTGCTACACTGAATGTTATCACCACAGAGGGAAAAATTCAGCATCTGACATTACTCTGGAGTGAGGTTTCTCTATGATTTTCAGAAGAAATCCCACTCTACATGATCAAATGCCTTTCTGTTGAGGTTGAGGTTATTAATACTCTGTTGAGTTTTGTATTTTGCTTTGATTAAAGCAATTAAATTAACTTCCTTATATCAGAAGATATAAAATACCTTCCCAGCTTCAAAATCCACCTCACCTTTGTAGTATTGCAGATGATATTTATTCAGGTACTCTGGAAAAAACCTGAGGCCTTGATCTTGGGAATCTTTAAATAGGTAAGTAACCTGAGAGATATGAAACACTAACGAAGTCTAGTTTCACATTGCTAGTAGTTGGCTTCTGCTTCTGGCCATTGTACACTTTTCTTAGATGAATACCACAGTTTGTTTATGTATGAAATGTCTTTAAAAGAGCGATGTTTAAGAAAGTTATTAGAAATAAGAGAACTAATCTTTAGTGATGTGATGTTAAGGTAGAAAAATTGTCCTTAGTATCTGAAGAGCACTCAGAAGATGTTTACTGGCAATTCTAGAGGTAAAATAATGGGACTTTTTGAGTTTTGTTTTCCGTTTGATACTCTCTCTACCTTAAATGCTATTTAGAATTAAAAATTCGGTATCTTTCATGTTTTCTTAAAAGCCAAACAAGATACAGTCCTTAGATGAGGCCTTTATGACTATTGCTACCATTTGGGAAGCAGTAGTTTCCCACTTCCATGTTTTGAGATTTTCTGGGGGAACTATTTTCTCTTAATTCTGTTACGATTACTTTCCACTAACTTTGCCTCAGCTAATAATAACCAAGAACTTGGCTTAGCCTTGCAGCTTAAAAATTTGGACTGTCTTCTTCTCATAATATTCTTTTAAAATCAGTCCCTTCCCACTTTCAGTCTGACTACCTGAAAATGATCCTCTCAAGATCAAGAGAATGACTAGAAACCTGGGAATTTCACCATTCTTACCACAGATTTCTCAACACAATTTTAAGATGGAAAAATTCATTTTTCACTATTGTTTCGTGGCAGCTTTTCATAAGGAGTACAAGGAATAATCAGAACTGCAAACCCATGCATTATAACAAATCAGTGGATTTAAATTCCAATGGGCATTGGTCAGAGTCCATCCCAAGAAGATTTTTCCTGCATTTAAAATTGTATTTAGTAAGAGTGGAAAATATTCCAACAATAGAAAGGGGCCAATAAAAAGAGCCCAAACATATCTTATACATATACTTATACAATATCTTATACAGTAGCTACAAGCACAAGAAAAATACGGGTTTAGCAGAGATTTGGGTAGTGCCAAACTCCAGTTATGTGACCACAAAGCAAGAGCAGGTCTCAGAAGATCTCTTCTGTATCCAAAGCAAAGATTTATCTGTAACTGAAATATATTCTAGAGTGGAAGGGCTAGACATTACCATGAGTTTTTACTTCCTTTTAATGGGAAAGAGGACTAAAATATGCATGCGTGTGCATGTGGAAGGTGCACAGTTTCTTGTTTTTTCCACCTGAGAAGAAGCTGGAAAGGCAGGTCATCTTGGTCCTCTCGTCTTTTCTTGAGGAAAATCACTGGCAGCCATGAGAACCAGGTGGAAGCCGCTCTTGCTTAATGCAGTGGAGATCAGGACTGATTCACTGGCTTTGTCCCTGTGAGAACAGAATCAGCAACGAGCATTTGAAAGCTGTCAATACTGGGGAAGGCCTACGGAAACATTTCACAGGTGCATTTTCAGGGCCGAGGAATGAAATTGGTTTTAATAAAGCCAAGCAAAAAAGGCTTAAATAGGACTTTAGCGATGCATAAGACTTCAGCAGTCCTCTGCCCAAGGGTGTCTTTCTCTCTGTATGTAGTACCCTGTCACCAGGCTAGGTTTTAATTACACGAGCCGTGGGCAAAACTAAGTCTGCTTTCTAATACCATTTTGATGTGGTATTCCCTGTATCTCTAGGAAATTAAGGTCCCTGCTATGCTCATCCTCTCTCGAGCATTAAACGGCAAGTGTCATTGTCAAAGACAAAAGGTATGCTCTATACTGGTGGTGGGAAAAAAGCTGACTTCCCCCCATTTCAGCAAAGGATTTAAATCCCCTACACACCTCCAGTAACTCTCAGAGATAAAACCTACCACTTGTGCCATGACAATTAAAAGGCTTTAACCCCAGGACATACCAGAGACCAGTTGCCAAAATGCCTTCCTATTAATTAGTGCAGCACTTTGGTCAGATTTCCAGTTCTTTTCTGGAGTGTAAAACCTGCAATACCACAGCATGGAACAAATTTGCTGCTGCAGCTGCAGCACTCGAGTCTGTCGTGAACTCTCTGCCTCCTAGTTCAGAGTCGCACCACCACAGCTCTCTGAAATGACCAGATATAATTGGGTTCAGTGGAGTTCAAAGCTATGCTCCAGCTTCCTCGTATCAAAGTCCATTGATTCAGTGGCAGCCAAAGCACATTGAAATGCTGGGAGGGTGGGAGGGAAGTTACGAGCAGAGCACGTTCGGGTCTGTCGTGTTAGATGCCAGGATGCAGTACACAACAGGCTTTTGCTTGAGCTTTCAAGAACTCAGGTGTGGTCCCCTGGAGAAGACTTTATCTCCTCCTGTAATTGCTGCAAAGCCTATCTCACTTTTGCTAATGTACTTTGCCTATTTCATGGCTTGATACCTCTGAGACTCATTTACATATTTTTTTTTAAATGTCAGGACTTTCTCCTGAGATTGTTCATTCATTATATTTATTTTCTTGGACATGATTTAACAAACCATCCCTGAAGAATTTGCAGCTATTAACTTTGTCGAACAGTAGCTCAAGTGAGAGTTAAAGGCAAATGGTCTAAAAGAAAGTAATGGGCCAAAGCACCTCCAGGGTCTTCATCTGCCCCAAAACTCATTTCAGTAATTCTTTCCCACAAAGACAAAAAAAAAAAAAAAAAAAAAAAAAAAAAAAAAAAGAAAAGAAAGAAAAAGGAAGTTCTGTTGTTTTTGGTATGAGACCATACAGCGCAGCATAGCAGGATTAGAGTTCTTTTGTCTAGATAGTCAAGATACTCAAATTGTCACCCTCATTCCTTTCCTGGTTGATCCTTATGCATTGTCCATTCCTACCTCACATTCACTCCTGTAAGCTCCAGACCAGCAATAACAACTACCCAGCTACACTGTCACAGGACGGCCGTTTGGCTCACATTGCTCTCAATGGCAGCTCTCAGCTTGTGGAGACCTGGGCTGATGTTCACTAGCAACCTTATTCTGGGAAGAAGGCCTACTTGCTGCCACTACTAAAATTAAGGAAGCTGTAAGTGGCAGTGTAGCTAACTCACCTTGTATGGTCTTCAGAGAAGGATATGAGGAGTATACTATATAATGTAACACACTCATAAATCTTGGTCATCCTGCGGGCTGTAATTGCAAATTAATTTCTGATGAACAGAACATGATGAAGGGTCTGAGTGCCCAGAAGTCCATCTGGTTTTCTCCAAATATACCAGCTGTACACAACTGAGAATGCATATCCATTAGTTCTGTGCACATAATTCCAAACAGTACAATTTCATACCAAATATTGCTTCTTTCCACAAACTCCGCCTCACCAGCGGCTGCTCTTTCTGAAAAATACTGGTTAGACACAGTTATACACAGATAAAGAATGTAACTTAGTCATTGTCATTGCTGCATATAACTGACTTTTTCTGCAGATGTTTTATGTGTCTGTTCCTGACACAAGCAGACCCACTCATTTGGTCATTTGTTTGGTTTTGAATATTTCAGCATTAAAAWAAAACCCAAAAGAAAAAGGAGCCCGTCAAGTCAAAATAACCTCCCAGGGCACTGCAAGTTAAAGCAAAGTCAATTTGGTATTTTTTTAATGTCACGTTTATGTTATTTTCTATTCTGCAAAGTCACCATGGGGAGCCAAAAGCACTGGGCAGCAGTATCCACCCAGTACCTGGAGACTTTGTACAAGCTATAGAGCCACATGTGCAAAATATTTTATCCAATCTCTTATGATATTGGTCCTTGAGTTAGTCTGGATGTCTCAGTCCAGGGTTCACTGCTGTATGTTAAATTGTTGGGTATGGACCTATATTCTTTTTTCGTTCGGAAATGTTTGTTTTTTCGATATTTGATAAGGATGAAGACACCTGTTTTGTCACTTTCAGCTGAACTTGAGGGAGTTTCAGGTGGGTTTATGTGAGTCAAAAGTATCTTTTTTAGTTATATGTCTCCCCTAGGATGCTTATAAGTCTCCCTAAAGAAATCTCTTTGTATCTGGCATGCAACAAGGAACACAGAGCTAAAACCCGCTGAAACTGGATGAAGCATCTTCATTAATACCTATTAGTTTTGAATCAGGCCACCTACCAAGTGCTATTAGGATTTCCCCATGCCAGTACAGATGGGCCATTTTTATGGGTTTTTTTCTGCAGTAATTTTTTTTTTTTTTTTTAATTTGTTCTCAGTCAGCCTGAAACAACTTGTCAGCAGTATAGCTGGAAACAAATTGGAGGTCTGACCAACGGAAGTGCTGGGTGACTGGCAATGCCATCTTAGCAAAGGTCCAAATTCATGTTCAAACTCCTCCCTCTCATATCCAGTGTCAAGAAGGTTATTCACTGCAGGTCTCCTGGGAGAATGCTCTAACCAGCTGAAAATGCAATGAAGTTATTTGTGTAGCAACTGGGTAAAAAAGGAGTGAAAACATTGTATGTGAAAGGAAATGTTTCTTCTGAGACAGAATTATTTTTTCCCTTTTTTTTTTTTATTTTGCTGAAGAAAAAGACTGCTTCAAGTTGAACTGAAAAATTTTTATATTCTCTGCTCAGTAGCCTGACCAAAAAAATCTATTATTTCCACTGTGCTACTTCTAACCTTTCTACTTCGTTCAAACTAGGTTTACACAATTTGCTTTCTAAAGAGCCATGGCATGAAGATCTGTAGAACAGCCAGGGTCAAAATTTCACTATTTTTGAATACACCTACAATACACACAGATTTGCATAATAGGCCCTAATGCCTCCTTCAGAATCATTATGGTCTATTGAGTAAATAATGTGTCTATTGAAAATGGTTGAAATACCCATTTAGTTGATAGACTCTATTGACTCCTAATAAGAAGCTATTAGATTTGAATAAATATTATGCATTTTAAAACTTGCCTAAATATATTCCATTTCCACATATTTTCATATTTACACAATGGACTGTAAAGAACATGTTGTATCT
This sequence comes from Phoebastria nigripes, assembly GCA_035582835.1. NCBI lineage: Eukaryota > Metazoa > Chordata > Aves > Procellariiformes > Diomedeidae > Phoebastria > Phoebastria nigripes. Next base: position 1,249,716 of record JAYKAV010003343.1, read on the forward strand.
GCTCACAGACAGCTCCAAGAGAGTGCTTCCCTTTTTGTAGGTTTTTTTCTTAACTTTGCAGGTGYTAAGGTAGGGTGTATTTGGGTAGTGGTTTTGCTTTTGATGAGACTGACATGGGGGAACAAAATCAAAACAAGAAAGAAAATTAAACTACATGAGTTGGTACTTAAATAAAATTAAGCTTCATGTTTTCAAAGAGCTAGCATAGGATTTAGCCATGCTCTCTTGGGCTTATATGTGGGATAGCACAACACATTCTTTACAGTCAATTGTTTAAATATGCAAATACATAGAAAAGAATGAGCATAGTTAGGCAATGTGTAAAATGCATATTTGTATTTATTCAGCCTTAAATGTTTTCTTGAGAGCTGAAAGAATCTCTCAAGTTAAAGTATACTTTGATAATTATCCATATATACATTTTTTGCTAATCCATAGCAATTCTGAAGCAACCGTAAGTAGCTGTGCCTGTTCAGCATAAATATTTCAGACTCCAGATGTGCCTTACACTGTCTTGTGTCTCCTCTCAGAGTTTCAGATCTTAGATCCTGTATCACATGTCCTGGTACTCCATTTGCTGTCATGTGGACATAAAAAATAGCCAGGACTCAAAGCTGGTACAGGAGTGTCTCCTGGATGTGCTTAGTTCACGTGAAAGCAAGCCAGGGAAGTGGCTGCTGCCGTTCTGCTCAAGCAGACGGTTCAGCTGCTTGTAAAGAGCAAGTGCCTCCTTCCTTTCCCTCCTTGGGGCCTGAACAGGTACAGGTGGTGACAGAAGTGATCACTTTACACGTTTTCACACCAGCTGATTCCACGTTCTCCAGCAATCATAGACTCTGTTTTTCCTGTTCTCTTGTTGCTTTCAAATGGTTCACATATTTATGTACATTCCTGGATGTCGTCAGCCTCTAGAAGACCACCAGAAAGACTTACCAGCAGTCTGCAGCAGAGGTCGAAGGGGTAGGCTGTTCTTCATGGCCCATATGAGCCACGCAGGAGTCTGACACAACTGTAGGTGAAGGTTGTGCATAGACCTGTGGAGCTTGTTTCCAGAGGTCGAGCTCAGCCACTAGCAGGTCTGACCACGTAGTCACTGACTGTGTCTACTCTACTTTACCTCTTCACAAGCTCAGTTTTCCAAAAGGTTGCCTTGACTGTATATCACTGTGACAGTATTATGCAAATTGTTTTCTCAGTTTATTTAATTTGATGTTGGCAAGAATGGAGGGTTAATGGCCTTGGCACAAACACATCTTGCTGCTATTTTCCAGTCAGTTCCTTGAATATCTGAACACTAGAAAGTCTTCTTCAGTCTCACAATGGCAAAGAAACACAGAAAGGTCTAACTTAGGCGTGAGCTCTACCCCATTGTGGACTAAAGATGTTGAAATCTCCAAACTGTAACTGATTTGTCCTGTGCTAGGCACATCTCATTTGGTGGTTTTACTCATCTCTTTCCTCTGCAGTCTACCACTGTCTTTCACATTTTAGTCCCCCTGCACATGTTGCAGAAAGTGTGGTCGACAGGCCACCCCCTTCTCCTTTCTCCCCTTCCTCCAGCCTCCTCATCATGTTAGGTCCTTACCCAAAGAGCACCAACCCATCTGTGGGGGGCAGAGGTCTTCCAGAGCACTGGTCTGTGAAGAAACCATGATGCAGAGATGATTTCTATATCTTCACATCCCATATTAAATAATTCTCCTCTCTGTGCCTGAGAGGTACTGAACTGCCAGTGAGAATTACTCCTAATGAACTGAAAAGTCTCCACAGATGCCCCTCAGCGTTGGAGGTGCAGCATGGTCCCACCTCTCAGCCCCACCTCCAAATCACTTGTCTTCCCACAGCCACTGTTCCCTGGCTGTCAGAAAGACAGAGACAACAAGTGCATCCTGTGTCCTGCTGGGTGTAGGTTATGTTCTAGTGTTTCACAGCCAGGACACCGAAGTCTGTCCTTTCTCATATTTCTGACGGACTGGTGAGAAGCAGAAGTTAGAGAACTGATGAAAAGTAACAAGCTAGGAGAAATAACAGATAATTAGTTTATCATCTTCTTTTTTTTTTTTAATTGTAGCAAATTGATATATAGGTTCTCAATGTTTTGCATAAGTCACTTTATTTCTGTCTTCCATTGTCCCTGAATAAACTTGAAGGCACCATCTGATCACTTCTTCTGGGTCCCTATGGTTTGACTAAAAGATGATGATATTTTCAGCCTAAGCTTCCGTTCCTCTCCTCCCTTTCCTCCCTACCCCACAAAAAAAGTTTAAGAATTCCACACTTTCTATACCTCTGGCTCCCAGGCAGCATTTGCAACAGTAGAAGCACTGGAAAGCATAGAAGCCAAATAATGCTAATAGGGCAAATAGAATGTAATTGCTTATGTGTGCTGGTTATATCCTGAAACAAATTGTTTCTTAATGCTGAGGTCAGACAGGGTTTAATTAGGAGAAATACAATTGGTGTAAAATTTTGCAGCAGGCTGCTTGTTTGGTGTCATGCCAAGTCAACATCAAGCCTTTCCAAATGGAAATTTTCATTAGAGGCCATTGGCAGCCTGGTTAGGCTGAGTTTCAACTTTTTCGAGTCTCCTGGTAACATGAACCTGAAACTCAGCATATCTGCTTCCTCATAACAGGCTGTCCCTATTGCAACTGTTCTCACACATGCACACAGCTTCTACATATGTAGTAACACGTGTGCTCAAGATCTACAACGGCTGCTTTCTTCTGGCCGGAAGCCGTCAAGATCTGCATGCAGATAGGACTTAACTTCAGCTTTAAGATTGTGGATAAATGACATTTTATTTTCCTATTGTTTTCATATCAAAGATAGAGAAAGAAGCCTCTGAACCTCAGCAGAGGAAGGGAAATTTCTAAGCCCTTTTTGTTGAGTTGTGACCCTTTTTTTGTTCTGTTTGTAGCGCACTATGCAAGGTTCTCAAGGATTCTTACTGATGCTCAAAGCACTGATACTGCTCTTTACATTGATTGTCACAGCCCTAATGCTTGTGCTGCCAAGGTTAAGGTTGCATCAGCATTTCCTTTGTAGACTCTGCTGTTCAAGAGAAAAATGTTTAACTTGACTGAGAAAATTTGCTTCAGGGTGGAAATTTTTTTTTTCCCTTTCACTAATTTTGTGAGTTAAGCTGATGCTCATAAAACTAAGAGATGGGCATTCTGGCTTATAGCAAGCAGACATTGAAGGCTTCTTCCACTCCTTAGCATACCTCAGTCTCAGTTTGTGTCTTTTCTTCTTATTCCCACCCTGACATGGGGAACACTGATGAATGGCCCACAAAGGGAGTGTGACCTGGTGTGTGCCACAGCCCATGGTCTTTAAAGTTGAGCTACCAGACAGACTTACTCCAGAAAGTGCTGTCAGCAAAAGGCAGGAGCAGTGGAGGATTTGTGGCTACTGTGAAAGCTGGCTGGGGTGGCAGGTGAGCTGGCAGAGAAGGAGGGAGGGCTCGTGAGCCAAACTGCCAGTGCAAATAAGACAAGCCAGGTTATAGGAGGGAGAAACTGCTGGGAAGAAAGTGGCAGAGACCCAAGTAGATAGTCATTGTGCAGCAATTTGTTAAAGTAAACAGGAGCCTTTTCATTTCAATATCTCCCTGCCCTGGTTCAGACTATACCTGAATCAGCATTTACACAACCACCTCCTCCCTGAAGGTGACATTTTCTCTTCTTTGTGGTTTTCTAGCCAACTGCCTGTGCTCAGTCCCCTATTTTCTCTCTCCCTTCCACTCTCACTGTCTTTTGAGGGAGCAGCACAGTGTGCACCCTTCCCTCTCTGCTATCTGTGGGCCAGCTGAGGTGCACTGCCGCCTCTGTCCTCCTTTGCCCCTGCACCAATCCTGCTGTATTTGTCTGACAGATGAATCCTTATCCCTGGCCTGCCATATCTGCCTGGCTGCTGTTCCTGTGCACAGCTCATACCATGGAGTTACCTGTATTTTCTGTGCGTAGGTATGTGTGGGGGGAGAAGGAAATAGAAAACCAGATGTGTTGCTGTTCCTCATCTCTGCCCACATGCTCCAGTTAGGGTCCAGTCTTTATAGGAGGAGGAAAAAAGGGCCATTCAAGTTTGGCAAGATAAGAACATAAATATGGGAATATCCACTGCACATGCATTAACTTCGACGCAACAGTGCCTTGAAATATTTGTGTTGTGAAAGTTATCAAAAATCTCTGGATAGAGATTTGGAGATTTAACCAGATTTTGTGGGGTTTAGGGAGGAAAATAATCTTTTATTTAGAATGATAAGATCCTTTTTTAAAGTTTTTTTTCCAAGAACATGCCCATAGATAGTTTTTAATAGCTGTTAGCAGCAGCTCTTTGGTGACTGTCCTTCCTTTATAGTTTCACTTTCAGGGTTGGCTTGAAAGGAGAGGAAAATCCCTTGCTTTGTATGAAAAGGACTCTCAGCATTATTCAGTGGTGCCAGCTAGCTATATTTCCTAAGCTGGTGGGTGATGCTATCTTGTGCACCTGAACCTGAAGCAATTTGTACAGGAAGCAACAAAGCAAAATGATGCTTTGCTTGTGGCTTTTCTCCCCGTTAGTGCAGATGAAGGACTGTGTCGGCCTTCCCTATCAAATTCTGCTGGAGTCCAGGCATTTACGTCACACATTACAATCTCCTCCTATTTCCAGTCTGGAGTCAGTTTTAAAAGAAAGGTGTGTAAATGTATGTTGGGCAATCAGCAAACGATTTTGACATGACTAAATGGAGACTTCACATGTATTCTGCATATTTCTGTTTCTGTCTTTTCTTTGCTTCTAGGGTGCAAATCTAGGCCATGTTTCATGGTGCCAACTGTCTATGAGTTTTTTCCCAAGCTATGGCGCTGATATCTCATACTGGCACAGAGTTTACAGCTTCAGATCCCTGGTTGGGGGGACACAGCCAGGTCAAAAATGAGATGTGGATGGTGGCCCATGCCTTGGCAGCCCAGAGCTGCTGCGCGGCCCCGGGAAAACCACTACACATGTCAACTCAAAGATCATCTTCGCAACTGCCCTGATAACCCACCTGCTTCCCCACTCCCATAGAGTCCACCCCCCTTTAACTCTTCTGGGGGTTGACTGGCTACCTGGTTTTCCCTTGGCAGAGGGAAGGCAGCATCATTTTTTCCTTCATCAAAGAAATAAACAAACAGGAAGGCAGAAGAGGGCAGCGTCTTGACTGCCTTTGCTTGAAGTTTTGTTAATTTGGGGTTTAGAGTTTCTCGCTTTATTAAACACATTTTCATGCATGTGTGACTACAAATGTATGTATCTGGCTCTGGTTCTGGCACCACAGCAGAGGATCAGGTGGTGAGGTGGGGGTTGGAGGAGTAAATATAGTTTCTGCCGTGTGATCATCTCTCCTCTGTTTTTAAAACCTCCAGCCTTTTCCTGAATTACCCCGTGGGTAGCTTAGTTACAGATATGATGGACCATTCTTTAGCGCACTTAAAAAACTAGAAAATATACTGCCATTCTAGAAAGAAATAAACAAAACTAATGAGCTGAAGGTGTTGTCATGGAAGTGTTACTTACAAGCATGGAAGGGGCAGCTGCCCTTCGCAGAGCTCTGCTGAACAGGCAGAGCATAAAGCAGTGCTCCCCGTCACGTACAGCCAGGAGGCTGCAGGCTCTGTAAATGCTGTTTGTACAGATGACGAGTCCCCTGCCGAAGCGGGTGATCAGTGGACCAGGGTCAGAGACATTAACACACTCAAAGACACGTTGCTGGATGATCACTTGTACTGGCCATTGCCACGCAGAAGGCACGTTAGAGGGAAGCTTGGCAGAGCTGGGTAGCACTGAGCCTCTCTATTTGCATGCAGTACAGGAAAGCAAGTAGTGCTCGTCTCCTGTTTAAAGGCAGCTACTGCTGCTTCACTGGGAGCTTTGGCCTTTTCAGCGAGGAACCCAGGAGACAGGCTGTCAAAACAGAAGTCTCTTGTTCAAACTACCAAGCTTAGGAAGTGGGGATAGTGAAAAAAAATTAAATAAAAAAAAAAAATTAAAAAGGCTCAGATCAGTCAAACCAAAGAGAGTTGTTGTTTCTTGGTTGGCTTTTTTTCCTCCTTTCTGAGGTTATTTAGTTATTTTTAGTCGGCTGGACGCAGAAGCAAGAAGTGTGGAGTTCACTCAAGGCCTTGAAGATAAATTCATAATTCAGTTTTGCAAACAGACAAACAAATAAAAGTTGACTTACGCAGTGGAGGTTTTATATTTCCTCATTGTATTTCCCCTGCTTTGTACAAATCTTCCTGGAAATCTCTGTAGTAATTCTCACTAACTGCTGTGATGCCTACTGTGCAGGGCAGAACTGATCAACTGCAGGGAATCCTTCCATTTTCATCTCTTTTTCTTTCAATCGTGTCAAATTCCTTCTCCTTAGTAATCCCCCTTATTCCCTCAGGAGCTGAGAGAAGATTTAATTGTTAAATTTGCATAGTAACTCAGCAAACAAACTCTTCACTCTCGTGTAGACCTTTAGCCATTGCAGGCTTCATTTTAGTTATAAATCACTTACTTCTCTATGTTCAGCCATGATGGCATTTCATACTCAGGAGGCTGGTGCAGAGAAATGATTGAGGGACAGTCCTTGTGGGGACTTTTGCTTTTAGGGCTGCTCTTTTATAGTGTAGCTTATTGCAAGATTATTTTGAGAATGGGGCTTTGCAGGTGGATTGTGTTTGCCCTTTCTCCACAACCATCCATGTGATAAAATAATTCTGCCATAAGTGGCTTCTGTCTGGTAAATCTCTTGTAGGTGTAATAATTCTGAATATGAGAAATAACTTAAATCCTATTTAGTGCAATGAAACACAGTAAATACAAAAGCACTTTCACTATTGCTGGATTACAACAAAATGGTTTMATTTTAAAGATGATTTGCAAGTATGGGGTTTGCAGGGTTTCTGCAGGACATGGGAAAGGTGGGACATTGCTGGAGTGAACAGAAAACTCTTCCAAAAGTTCTTCCAAGTTTCTAAATGCAGTCCACGATACCTCATGCTAACATCTAGAGTCTTTTAAAATCATGACACAGACTAGACAGTGATAGAATAGACAACAGACAACATCACATTACTCTTGCAGTTGRCTCCGCTGTCCAGGGGTGTCGTGGCACAATTCAGCGGTGCAGCTTTAGTATTTAAGATTTTGATGCTAAAACTGTCCACAGTTCCCTCTGCATCTCTACCCTGCTCTACTGAATCTCTGTTTCCTGTGACAAACCAGCTCGACAACCTACAATCTCACTAATGAAGAGGAAACTCGACAGGCAGCAGGGAGAAGTGTCGTACCAGAGAGGCAGTAGCCTGGCTGAAGGTGCGTGGAACTTCTACCTTTGGTGGTGGCAAACTAAACTATTGCAAGTGTCATTTCTCCATGAAATGAAGAGGTTGTCCAGCCTCCATCCTCTGAAGTTTTCGAGACCCAACCAGATGAAGCCCTGAGCAGCCTGGTCTGAGCTCATTGCAAACTTAACTTGGCTACTGGGGGCTAATATACAAACATTTCTTTCAACAGTTCTTCCACTGATACTCTGTTTCAGCAGGGCATTTTAAAGCATGTATTTCACTTCAGGAGAAACCTCCCAATGCTTCAGATCCAGGTAACATTCTTGAGTTTTGCAAGACGTCAGCCAAGCAGAGAAGTCTCCTGACAAAATCCACAGATCTGCTTACTCAGAAGTCAGCACAGAAATTCTGAAAAGTAACAGCCTCCGTTAGCTCTGCTTAGTGCTGCAAGCACAGCCAAGCAGACCATGATAGGAGCAGTCTGGCTGCATTGCTCCCCCTCCCACCCACCAACACTGGGCTGCATCTGCTGCTAAGCACTGACCACATCTATCCCCTCCTTTAGTTCAGACAAAGCCTGAATTAAACAACAGRAAAATGCCTCTATCAGGGATCTCTGCTGATCTCTGCTGAAGAGAGTTATAATAAAGTATATCCCACAGAAGACACTTGCTGACTTCCCTTTTGGAAAGAATAACATCTGCGTAAATTGCTTGCCGCAAATAATGTATCACAGGAATGGAGTCTCTGCTTGCTCCTAGTAATATATACCACCAAATATCTGAATGAATTAATTATTATTTTTGAATGAGATACAAACCCCATGTGTACTTCCAAAATATACTTTGTGAGTGTTAAATCCAGATCACACAGAAGTTATGATAGGTATGACTGACTCAGATGGCACTGTTCATTTTCAGTTCCAAGGCTACTCAGCCATTTTTGCCAGGAACACTTGGACATACCAATTTCAGGCTGTTTCAGATAAATGTGTGCTTGTGATTCTGGAACTTATGCTCCACGAATATCAGTGCCTTTAACTGATAAAGGAAATGTTGCAGAAGTAGGTTTGCAGAATGGAAAACTGCAGCTTAAGATCCATAAAAYGCTCTACGGAAGTCCTCCTGCAGGGAAAACAGCTCAAATGTTCCTTGACTCTCCCCCTCAAAATCTTCGATGTGATGTTGCTGCTTGTGTTGTGGTCTTTTGTGTAGGGTTCTCTATCTCATTTTCCTAAAATTAGCATCTTAAGGCAGCCCTGTTATACTGAAGTGATGTTGGATAGTGATCTACCTGGTATCTCCCCAACAGCTGGCTATGTTTTCAGAGGGCTTAGAGAAAGTCAACTGCTCTCAGTAACTTAAAAGTAATCCCTGATACACATGCCCTGAGGTAATTGGGGGAATCTTGTTTTGGACTGTGACAACTGCCCCAGCCTCACCTTTCCTCCAGCCTTACGGCCTTACAATTTTTCTGTTGTCAGGGTGGGGGAGGAATAGAGTTCTGTATTGACCTTCTTCTAAACCCCCCCACTGGATATCTTTTACTCCCACTGGCAAAGAAAACAACAGTTTAGCTACTTTCTCAACGTCAACTGTCTGCAACAAGTTTATCATACTGAACTGTATTGTAAATGTAACGACATTCATGCATTAAACAGCAGTCAGGAGAGATGTGAGGCCCCACTTAGCCTTGGAAAATGTTGATATTATCTGTAAGGCAAGCCATTCCCCAGGAGTTATGAAATCGAATAGGGAATTTTAATTGTTGAATGATTGGTTGTCTTAGATTCTTGTTCCCAAGGAAGAGAAAAAAAATGGGTTGTTTTCCTCGGGATATGAGTCTACATGAGCCTAACAAGGCAGTTATGAATGAGAGCAATCTACCAGCATTTCCTCCCACTAGGGCAGTGTTCTTGGGACTATGAGGAAACTTAACTTCTTTGGGTGTCTGAGCAAGTAGTTGCATGCATCGTCACTTAAGAATAGGTGGGATCTTGCAAGTGATATAACACAAGAATTCCATGTCTTTTTCTCATAAAAGCCACGTTAAATTATCAGCCTAGTGTTTTGCCAGCATATTGTCTCACCAAACTTGAAAGGGCCATCCTGGTGTTGGGGGAACAGTCATCTGGGTGATAATCAGTGCTGAGACCCCAGAGCAGCACAAAGAAATCTGAGAGCTATATGAACATTCAGCTGAAATTCCTTTATGCAGACAGTTTTCCCTCCACTAGTCTTTTGAACTCCAAGAGAAGCATAAGCCCTGACTCAGGCAATGCGGAGTGTTTGCTCTGGCACCCAAGCCAGCAGATGTGACTACTTGGCATCCTTTCCCGAGACTTGAACCTCATGGTATGTCTATGCCAAATGTATCCACATTATGCAAGAGTAATGGAAATTCGCCAGGCAGAGCAATGCTATGTTTTCCCGGATAAATGTTGCTCAGTTTAATTTTGAGGAACTGACTGATAAAAACCTCAGTGATTACCTTGTTTGCTTAACTGTCTTCATTCTGCGAGATCCAGTACTTTTGCTGGCACAGAGAATGCATGAAAACCATCAGGGAACAAGTGCATCAGAGGAGCAAAAGAGGCCAAGCAAACCTCCTGGTGAAAGGTAAAGCACCCACCTGAGAAAAAGGGTTTCTTTCCTCTTCAGAAGATAAGTTGGCTGCACAGGAGGACCACTAAGAATATAGTTTGCCATGTGACACGGTTCAAGTGACTCAAGCTGCATGGTCACACTGAGCTGTTCATTTCAGTTTTTTCTTTTCTCCAATTACAGGCACAGCCCACCATGGGAAAATGCTGGTGATGAAGGTCATTTGCCTTTGGCAGCACCTGGAAGGTGAGACAGAAATGTACCAACTCGTGCTACACAATATCTACAGAATACAAGGAAGTAGAAAATGAAACATATTTTGGACAAAAAAAGTGCATAGGATTAGCCAACTGGAAGACATGCGTTAAAATGAAAAATTACCTTGATTATCGCCACCCTGCCCTTCATTTGAGCTGACTACTAGTTGCCTACAGCCATTGTACCAGGACAAGACTTTTTATTTCATATTTGCATAGTTCACACAACAATACAGTCCCGTTTCTGGCCATGGTCTCTGATCACTGACACAACTCCTAAAAATAGTAAGCGTGATTTGTTACCTTCAACAGCCAAAGGCACTTGCCACAACCTGACTCAGTTGTATTCAGCATGCTTGTGACATGCATGCACAGGGCAGCCCAAATCAAGCAAAGAGTCAGGGATATGTGCAGGGAGCTAGGATTCAGCTCTGAAGTTGAGGAAAGCTGTAAATATGCCACAGAGCCTGTCTGAGGCGTAACAAAGCTACTGTCACCCAACCACAGCCTGATAAAACGGCTGGAGCATACGATGCCTTTTGTTGCCAGATCCTTCATTCTACAGGGGGAAATGCTATTGAAATAGGAGGAAAACCTCAAGTAGTAGCAGGGGATTGCTGCTACACTATACGTGCAATTGATTACTTCAGCAAATAGCCAGAAGTAGCCATTACCTCCCAAGTTACTTCCACTGCAGTAATCAAGTTCTTGTTAACAAATTTCAGCCATGAAGGAAATCCAAGAGAAACTGGCTTCTAACCCTGGACTCAACCTTCAGGACAAGAACTGAGGAAGAGACGTAGTGAAGTGCAGGACTCCTGCTATTTATTATCCAGGGGCAAATGGGGAATGGAACCATTTCCACAGCGTTTTGAAAGGCTGTTTACAAACTGTTGGCCTAGAAGGAAAATCTTGGAAACCATTCACTGTAGATGTCTTACCTAACCACCAGTCTGACATGCAACAAGCCACACGTATCCTGCAGGGCTGCTGTGCAGAAGGAGCATGGAAAACAAGTGAAGTGCTAATGTTCTCCAAAGCCCCATCTGAACAAGATTTACTGCACAGCTATGGCTGAGTGGATAGTTCACAGTGAATAACTTATTAAATTAAAATGTTCTTTTTTTATCTGTAGACATTGTTGTGAGTTTCTCAGTTATTCATTTGAAATTATTGTCTGAGTTATTTGTTGTCCACAGCAGTTCACTGCAAGATTAGTCAAAATAATGCTGAAACTCAGAATACCAGACAGAGATCAGATATTTCTTTTCCTTGATTAGCTAAATGAGACATTTTGAATCAAGTTTCTGCTTCAATACTTAGGYTTTTGAAACAGAAAATGGCCTTGTGAAAATACTGTGTAATATTTACTTAAATGCTACTGTTTCAATAGCTAGTAGTAAATTCATTCAATAGACTATTTGTGAAAGTCAGCAGAAAAAACATGAATAGTCAAACAAACTATTTAAATCATTTAAACATAGCATTATCTGAGGGTGAAGTAATGTTTACCTACTTGCTAACACAGTTGCCAGTTGCCTGCAGCAGACTGTACAGGACATACCTCCAAATCCAAGCTAAGAGAGCGGTTTACAGATACAAGCTAAAACTAATTCTACTACTTCTTTCATACAAATTAACAAAACTGGATTTTTGAACACAGAACAACTTCAGTTACCTAATTCATTTTGGTTTGTGAAACACAGAAGCCCAGCTACACATATAAATCAGCAATGGTGAAATACAGGATGCCATATACCTTGACCACACTCATCAGGAACAAAAGATCAGTGCTCCCAGCTCCCCTGATGGACTGAGTTGCTTGTTTACCCTCTATGAATGTTCCCCAGAAAAAATTAAGTTGTGCCAAGCTACTAAGCACACTGTCAGCATGTAACAACAACAAAATCTTATGTGTAATAAAAGAATATTGAAAATACATGTATAGTCTTAGGCTGTTCTATATTGTTCAACAGTTCACTTGGTGTATTAAAATGTATTTTAAGACATCATTGTGGTTACGTCCAATATCTACCTGGCACTTATAAACAATTTAAGAGAATTAAGGTATTTCATATACTACTTGTTATTCTTCCTGCCGAAGGGAAGAACACATTCCACAGAAGGGAAATTATAGATATGCAAGTTACCCTGGGTGACAGGGATATGGAGTTAGGCAACGTTCATGTTTCACTTTGCTAAAGGATTACAAACCTTCTCTTCAGTTAGAAGCGTATGGATAAAGTAGATGCACAGAGTCTTTGCTTTTTTAGTATAGTCCAACAGGATGCATTGTAAGTTATTCTTAGTAAGTGTCAAAATGAGTCCAAGTGACAGATTATGTATTTGCTTACCTACATTTAACACTGGCATCTCTCCATTCACTCACACTAGGGTAAATAAACTGAGGCTCTGGCTCCATATTCCCCCTTGTTTGATCTCACTCTAGATCAGTGATGCCAAACCACCAGCACTGGCAAACGGAGGACGGGGCTGGCACCAATGACAATGAGCAAACAACACTTTCAAAACATGTTTGACGCCAGATAGCAAAGAGCACCCTCCCTACTTCAGGAGCTCATTGCTAGAAAGGCTTTCTGCTCTGAAATCCACAACTACCTCCACATGTGGCTGGAAGGGCCAACACAACATTTCTCTTCTGCAGCCCCCAAAAAAAGAAATCCACTGTGTTTATCCCAAACAGTGACATACAGGTGGTTCCTGCTGACCCAATTAATCCAAACCTGTGTTTGAGCATGAACCAACCTAGCTCAGTAATACACAAGAAGTAGACCTGAACCAGCTAAAATTTTGAGGTCAACAACCTGCATTTCAAACCTTTCAGCTTTTACTAAACTTCTTCAGTAGGACACAAAAGCAGGACACACCAAAACAAAAGCACACCAAACCTAGGCAGGGCATGTGTGAGAGGAGGAGAGAGAAAATGAAGGTATCTCCTCTCACTGGAATGATCTGGGAGCTTTAATTACTAAACTGTCTGCTAACGGGGGTTCCTGGATATTGGTGGCACCTATCCTGCTCTCATGCCACATTGTACTCCAGCCTGGAAGCATGAGAAGCACTGGGCAGGCCCTCCCGAGGCAGCGCACGAAGCAGTGTGCTGTGATAGACCTCTAGTGCCTGGTGCACCCGGATCATGGGGGACCGAAGGTCACGCCTCACCCCTACCCCCCTTACGAGGATGCCCTGCTGGGGCTTGTGCTCTTACTGACCGCAGCCACCGGCCACTTCACACCAGCTGGGAACCTGGCTTGCCAAGTCATTTCCTCTTAAATTACGTCGGTCCGCCCTCCTCACCCCAAAGGGACTCAAGAGGCCGTGGGGGCTGAGAGAGACGGGGGCATTGGTTTATCCGCAGGGCTAAAACACAGCATGGACCGTATTCACTTCTGCAGACAAAGAGGCTCTCCGGGCTGCGAGGCAGTGGCGTTCACACACCCGTACTTGCACCCACGCACGAACCCATACCCTCCCCAAACCTCTACCCTTACCCACACCAACACAAACGCCTCGAGCTGCGCCCGCACCCATACCCTCTCCGCGCCGACCCCCAGCCGGGCACCGGCACCGCACCCGCCTGCACCCTGGCCCCCACCCCGCCCCGCCGGGCCGCGCCGCGCGCCGCCCCCACCA